>VWZX01010881.1:0-46880 GCA_013399015.1 Galbula dea
TTATCGTGAGAGCCACCTGTCCTACTGGTGAAGACAGGAAAAGTAGGTGCTGAGTACCTCAGCCTTCTCCTCATCCCTGGTAACTATGTTCCCCCCCAAGTCCAACAAAGAATGAAGGTTTTCCTTGCCCCTCCTTTTGTTATTAATGTATTTGTAGAAGCGCTTTTTGTTATCCTTAACAGAAGTAGCCAAATTAATTTCAAATTGCACTTTTGTTTCTCTGATTTTCCTTCTGCATGATCTAACTATAGTCCTATACTCTTCCTGAGCAGTGAGCCCTACCTTCCACAGTCAGTAAGCTCTCTTTTTATCTCTGATTTACTTCAGTATCTCCCTATTCAGCCAAGGTGGTCGTCTTCCCTGATGGCTTGCCTTTTGGCTAATTGGTACAGACTGTTCCTGTGCACTCAAGACTTTTTCCTTGAAGCACATCCATCCCTCCTGTACACCCCTGTTTTTGAGGATTGTGTCCCAGGGTGTGCTCTGGACCAGTCTTCTGAATAGGTCAAAATCTGCCCTCCGGAAGTCCAGCATAGAGGTTTTATTGGTGGTCCTCCTTGCATCCCTGAATATTGAAAACTGGATTATTTCATGGTCACTGTGCCCCAGTTAACCACCGACCACTACATCTCCCACCAGTCCCTCTCTGTTTGTAAACAGCAGATCTAGTGGGGCCCCACTCCTGGTAGGTTCATTTACCAGCTGGAGCAGGAAATTATCCTCTATACACTCTAGAAATTTCCTAGACTGCCTCTTCTCTGCTGTGTTGAGCTCCCAGCAGATATCTGGCAGGTTGAAGTCGCCCACAAGAACAAGGGCTGGCGATTTTGAGACATCTGCCAGCTGCTTGTAGAATAACTCATCCCCTTCATCATCCTGGTTGGGTGGTCTATAACAGACTCCTACCAGGATGTCAGTCTTGTTGGCCTTCCCCCTGATTCGGGTCCACAAGCACTCAATCCTGTCGTTGGTGACCTCAAGTTCTACAGAGTCAAGAGACTCTCTAACATATAGAGCCACCCCTCCACCTCTCCTACCCTGCCTGTCCTTTCTGAAGAGCTTGTAGCCACTTATGACAGCACTCCAGTCATGCGAGTCATCCCACCACGTTTCTGTAATGGCAACTACGTCATAGCTTTCCTGCTGCATGATGGCTTCCAGCTTCTCCTGTTTATTGCCCAGACTGCATGCATTAGTGTACATGCACTTCAGCTGGGCTGCTGATTTTACTTTTAATTCAGTCTTTTCACCCCTGGGGTTAACTTTGGAGAGCCTGAAATCAATCCCCTCCCTTTTCAGACAGAGCTTTAAAGCTCTCCTGATGAGCCCCGCTAACTTATGGGCAACAGCCCTTTTGCCCTGCCTAGACAGATGAAGCCCATCTGATTTAAGAAGACTAGGTAATATGGAGTTTGCCCCATGATCAAAAAANATGGCTGACCTCTACTTGACTATCTGAGTCGAGGGCCTCATATTTATTCTTTAAGGGCACCTGGGGATGTGATGGGGGTTCAGAGGGAGTTAGTTCTTTTTCCTCTCCGAACAGGGACCTGTTTCCATTCCCCTCCATCTTCTCAGTTAGCTCCATCTGCCTGATGGCAGAAGGGGTAGGGATTCACACTCTCCTGCTGAATTTCCTTAGAGATCGAAAGGGTTTGACTCCACCAGTCAATTTCCCTCTCACTTTCTCTGATACTCCTCTTCCTTGAGCTCTGCTACCATGCACAGCAAATCATTCTACAATTCTAGAGTAAATCAAAGTGGGTTTTTTTCCTTTCTATTTTGTATCAAAAGTCAAGGATTACAAATTGTATTATCAAACAGACATGGTAACTAGATTTTTTTCCTCTTTAGACTGCACCTGTAAAGCAGAAAATCCCTATATACATCTATTAGAGCATTCACTTACAATAAACATGGTTTGAGGTTATTTAGGCAGACCTGTTCACATTATGATCATATCTCAAAATAGAAATTCCTATTTTGTTAGGCTTTACACTGAAAGCAGCAGACTTTCAGAAACAGAAAACTTGAGCCAAGTTAATCAGCAAGCCAAAGGTAGCATAACGCACAAAACTCATTTGTTTCATATTGCAGCTTCCCTCTGCTGGACATCATGACCTTCTATCATTTGCCCACAGAAGAGACTAAATCAAGTGTAAGCAATTAATCTAGACAGACAGCTGACAGCCTCAGCCCTTTAGTAGAGTAGCAAGGACAAGGTAATTTATTATAGGTTAATAGCTATCTGTATCAAAGTCTTAATGTTTTCCCCTAGTTTTTCTGTCTGAAGTTCACTATAGTCCTGTTGATGCATTTGTTGCACCTTTTTGACAATAAAAATGAACATTCAAAATAAGGTTCTTGTGTTTGATTAATTCAGCTGGAGCAGGAAACAGAATAGAGACAGAAAGACCAAGAATAAAAAAGTTTTAATTTTAAGAGACACCAAGTTATATCAGAGGAAATTCTCTTACCTAGAATGAGTTTTAGATGAAAACACAACACTTTCATCCTATTTATGATTTGTTTTGATGCTTTCCCCTAAAAAAATGCATTGTTAGGAAGATTTACCTCTAGATGGAAATGTTTGTACTCTGAATCTCCACAGTACCCACAGCATCCAAAAACCATATTACCCAGATCAACAATGTGCTACTTTGACAGTGATTTGGCCGTATTAAGTCTGGAAAGCTTTGTGTTTTTCCAGGAAAACCAAAAAGACGGGACAGCTCCAGGGAAGAAAAGGACCTGTGTGATGAAGATACAAGGCAGAGCAAGGAGAATGGAGGATGACAGGAAGAGGGCTGCTGGTGAGGCAGCTTGCAGTGTCCAGCTCACCTGCTCTCCTCCCAGGTAGGATGAGGCCTCCCTGACAATCAGCCCCATGCAGAAAGCTGTGGCCTTCCCCTTGGCTCAGACCATTTGCCTCCAATAGTCAGCCCAGCCAGCAACACCCACACAGCAGCAGGCGGGAGCAGCAGGGCTGTGGAGGTGAGAAATGGTGTTTGCAGGTGTGGATAGGCAACTAAAGCAACTACCATGCAACAGAGGTAAAAATAGAACAAAGGCATACCCAGCATGCCCTTACCTGCTACTGCAGCAGGAGGGCAGCTCTGCTGCCAACCTCTGCCACCACAAGATGGCTGCCTGTTCAGGGTGTCCATGCCCCAATACTGAGAGAGAGCAGGGCTCCCTCTCCTCACAGACACTTCCTCAGCCCCACAACCCTCTCAGTGCACCCTGGCCAAAGGCTTCCCCTCAGAGGGTCAGCATGAGGGGCTCCCTTCCAGACATGGCATAAAGGGCTTCTATCCTCAGCTCTCATTTTGCTCTGTCACAGCCTCAACAGGGCAGCAAATCCCACACAAGGCCTGACTCCTTGGGCTGCCCCCTACCCAACAGAGCTCCCAAGCAGCCCCAGCTCATTTTTCACCCCAAGCACAGGTGTTGCCAAGCATAGGTAACCCCCACACTCATTTATCTTCATTAGCAACAGGCTTGTTTTGGTTTATATATGCCTGAGCACCATTCACACAGGCAGGTATGGGATGAAGCCATCACTATTGGAGGCTTTATGGCAGGTTAACTTGACAAGAGAAAGGAGCAGCTCCTATGCACCATATCACAGGTAGTGTGTACCACATAACAGCCTGGCTGAGGTTGACAGGAGCAGTGGGTGAGCCCAAGCTGGCCCCACTCCAACATACAAACAGTCCAGCTCCCTCAGGCCCTCCCCCAAGGGCAGGTAAGGCATGCTGGTTCCTCAGCTAACCCAGCAGATCTCGTCCTCTAGCCAGTTAGCCACAAAGGTGTGCTTCCTACCAATAACTGGGGCTTCCTCTCAGGAAGTCCTAACAGACATGGAACCTCTTGCCCGGGCAGGCTCCTGTTCACACTCTTCCTACTTTGCCCTTTACAGTCCTTCAGTAAGGAGTCTTTCATTCACGCAGCACATCTGTAGTTGTTTGCTCATCCGCCTCAGTTTGACCAACTGAAGTCACCCGAAAGAAGCAGCAAGGGACCAAAGTGCCAGTGAAAAGATGCAGGAAGCTGGGTGCTGAGGGGAGGCAGCGGGCATCCCCAGCCAGCTGCTGTTCCGCTTCTGCAATGAGGCTGATTGGCTATGCTCTAGAGCTGCATCTTAAGTCTCTGCAGCTCCTGGAAAAGTTTTACTCGGCCCTAGTTTAGAACTGGAGAAATATGGATCATTTGTAGCCTTTCCATTTCACCGTAGCAATCCACCAGTTGATAGGCCAGCTATAACAGACTTTTAGGCTTTTTTAAACTTCACCTGTTTCCTCAAAGTGTCATCTTTTCTGAGACTTGCCCTGTGCCTGCTCCCTCATGTATTACAACTTCAAAACATACAGAAAAAATACAGGAAAAAATATGAAGTTGGCAGAGGTTCTGTTAAGTAGCAACATACTGGGCCATTAAATACTAAGAAATTAACCTAAGAGTCATCAAATATCACAAAAGTGAGTACCTCCTGGAAGAAAAAAAAACCCAAACAGTAGCATATTTACAACATAAAGAAAACAAGCATTGTTGCCCACAGTGACAGGAAAAGTCCCACATAAGTCAAAACTACTTTAGTAAGTACATAAAGCATATCTCTTTCAAGAATTTTAAATCTCAGTAACATAAATCACCACCCACAGCATGTGATTTTTAAGTGCATTATTAATTATACCTGTTTATAGTCCTCCCGGAAAACAGCTAGAAGAGAAATCTGCACAAGAAAAGGTAAGAGCAGAAAATGCAGAAAGGTGATGTCTGCAGGTGGAGAAGACGACAAAGGAACAAGAACATAAATGGAAAAATAAAGAGCAGCAGGAACAAATGAAAAAAATGAAGGCAGATCTGAGAAAGGAACAACAGAGGAGATGCTGTTAATGAGGATAGTGTTCTCATTTGAGAAGGGAACATTTGAATGGAATGACGACAGAACTACTGTAGTCTTCGCTTTGCTTTTTGTCAGGCATATGAATCCAAACCTACCAATGTTTCAGTACAAAGAATCATATTTAACAAAGCATATTCTAATATAACAGAAGACTAATAACACATAAGACTGTAAAGGAACCAGCAAACTGATCCTGTATCCCCATACAAATTGCAAACTAGAGGATAACATCACAGACATTTTCCTCTAAAACATTTGCATACCTAAAGTTTCATCTTTTAGCGGCATATTAGATCTTCCCTAAGTTTAGTACTGTGAGTATACCTACTGATTTAACTTCATTTTTAATACCTTCATCCATTTATCATTACTCTGAATTCAGTCTGTTCTAAAATCACATTTTCCCAACTCATTAGAGAAAAATTAATATTGACAAATTCATGTTTTCAACCAAACGTACTCAGCTTACAGTGAGTTCATGAAGATGATACTCCAATTTCCATACAGCACCAAACTCACTAATGAGCATTTTCCCTGACAAAAATCTCAGTATGTTTACAACTACATGATTATAAGGACATTTCATAGCAATGTAGGTTTTTCCTTAATGATACAAGAAATTTATACTATACAATAAGAGCACTTTTGTTCTTTACCTCTGATAACATTAGCTTTAGGGAAAAAACTGAAAAACAAACACACAAAGCCAACAAATACTTAAGGCAAAGCTCTGGGAAACCCATCAGTATCAGAAACAAGCTCTGGTATAATATAACTACCACATTTCTATTCACTTTTTTTGCTTATGTAAAAAGCCCACATTCTGACATCTTACTGCTTTACTTCTATAATTACTTTTTCATTAAGGATGGTATTTACTGGGGAGAACAGCGACATCATTGGGTGATTTGAAGAGCTGCAGCCTACCTAGAAACAATTGATCACTTTGGAGATTATACACTGGTCACAGGCATTTTAAAGAACCAGATATGTAGAAGTAACATCTTTTAATCGAAAAGAAAGGACAACTCTCACTTATAAAGCGTTTTTTATATTAGTTCCATCCCCTGCTTAACTTTATTTCAGGAAAAACACATAAGGATTCAAGTCAAACTGCTGGATTAAAAAACCCAAGTTAGGTTAGAAAAGATCTTAAATAGCACTCGATAACACAGAAGACCTTTGCTTTGATTGTTCTTAACTTCCTATTCCAAAAATAAGGAGAATATTCCTTCACTTCATGAACCTCTTTCTTCCATGCTCCCTACAGTGCGAGTCGTCTCGCAAAAACAGCCCGTTTTGACCACCATTCTGTTTACGTGTAAATATCAGCCAAGGCTTTCAACTGCCTCCATGCAGTGTGCTGGTTTTTTGTTTGGTTGGTTTGGTTCGTTTTAAAAAGGAGATGCTACTTCCAACAAATAGTTGCAGAGGAAGGCTTGAAAAACTAAATGCCAAGCAGGGTTGTTTTTTTTTTTCAATTTCCAAGTACAGTTTAAGACAGATTCCTATGTTTGAGATATTGAATATTTGTAATGTCAATATTAAACAGTATTTTCTTTCCATTTGTAATTGATAAATCCCCTCATTTCCTAAATAGAAAGTGTGTGAGCAACTAATAGGTGTTAGTGATCTGTTTCTAAGTGGCTGAAAAATGCAGACAGAAAGCAGCAGCAATGTAGTTAAGAGGAGGAACACCAGCAGCTGGTGGAGATGGCAGAAAAGCACCTGGAGAATGAAAAAAGAAACCGAGATGATATGGGAGCAGATGAAGAAGGAAAATGCTAGACTAGCTTTAAAGGAAGCCAAAACACAAGTATAGCTTTTAATCAAGCATGTGGCTATTAATCAGTGAAGTTTTCTCCTCTTAGTAATAGAAATACATCTTTACACCTAGTGCCACACTATACAAAAATACTTGTGTAGTCAAGAGTTGTGTGAACGCAGTTAACACTGAAGAGCAGCATCATTACCTCAGGAGTTAGTTAAGCTGTCTTTAAAGTCCAAGACACAATGCGGTTCTTTTGCTATTTAACTGTTTTTCCAATGTTTCTCCAAATTCCATCAATATTCATGTACATCTTCTCTGTATTATTTTAACTGTTTAAGACTTTAGAACATCCATTTATACTACAAAAAATAGTCCAATTAGATTTCCCACACATCTGAAACTATGATTACCTTTACAGAGTCTATTGGAGCAGACTCCTGCACAGCGTGCTTCCAGAACTCACTCTCTACCAGCATCTCAGAACACAGGAATTGAGTCTTCATATTACATACTGAAACACTGCACAACAGGCCTTCTTAAGGGAAGCCTAAATCAATGTCAGGCACAAACCAGTAACAGGGATAAAGGGATACACTGGAACTACAGCTGAGCAGTGAAGACTATCTCCTGCTTGCTCTTCTTGTGACAGGGTATCATATTGGCCAACAAGAAGGTATTGGCATAAGCCAAAATTTTCTTCACCAGCCTATTCCAAGCCTTGCTCAAAGCTGGAAGTCCAATCTCCCATCCAAGCTAAGTGCCTCAGAAAGCACTGTGGCAAAAAAGAAACTCCCAGTGAACAAGCAACAAGCTCACCGAGCATGTAGGTTTCGAGTCAAAGCAACAGCTTTCTAACCCAAGGAGGAATTCTGTCATGTGCCTGTAATCCACTTTATTAATGCTGTTTGCAAGCAAAAAGTAACAATAGCACTGTTCACAGACAAAGACTATCAACAATAAGACAACAGAGAAACTATAGCAAGATAAGAATTTTTATTCCATGTGGATTAGGTTTACCTTATTTTCTGCTTCTCTTAATATTATCCAACATAATAAAGCATAACATTTATAGATTCAATTCATACTGCAGTTCCTGTAGGTAGTCTCCTGTGGAAAAGAGTAATCAGTTTTTGCAGTCTCTAAATTGAAGCTCAACTTCATTAAATTAAATATGCATTAACTATTGGTTCTAAAAGCAAAACAAACCCAGTTTACACTACTTCCAACTTGCACAATTCCTATAGTTCTCTGTATGATGCCTCAGAAGCCGATCTTCTTTAAGAAAATTCACCTGAACAGCAGTGATTCAAAAGAGCATACAGAAGATGCACAGGTCAGCACAGTTATTTTAGTACTGTATCCTTAAAAATAATTTCCATTTAAAGAATGGAAAAGTTAAAAGCTAGTATACAGTTGTAGTGCTTCTAAAACAATACATGGTTAGTAAAAATTAGTGGCAGACTTCAATTTTTGGCATTATCTGGCATCTTAACTGCAGTCCAAAAGTCCAAAACCTGCCAACCTGCCAACATTTACAAATTTAACCTCAAAAAAATTTCATTTTGTTGAACTGATGATCATGTACATATATTTATACTTTATATATACAAATCCTTTAAACACAGTACCATTAAGAAAATCTGTTGAGACTGATAATTTTGTAAAGTGCTTACCAATACACCACCACAGTGAATATTAAAAACATTAATTTCAAAATTAGAAATAAAGCAAGGATTAGCTTTCACCTTCCATTGCATAACTGATTCAGTAAAGGTGGTTTCATTCTTACACCACTTTTTTTTTAACACTTAAAATCAGCCATCAATGGCTAAACTCAGTTCTAGTATATAGGTAAAGCATGTAACCAAAGACAAATTGCAGAAGAAAAAAGGATTCTTTTCTCTGATTTTCTTCAACATATGAAAGCCAATCTGACTTCCAGTTATGTGCTCCAAGGCTATGAATGGTTTAGAAATTCCACACCAGACCATCTTTTCAGAAAGAAATTGAAAAGTATTAGTTCTTCCAGAGGAATGAAGAAAATTCAAGTCTGTCTACTCATTGACTTCCAAATTCAGGTTTTATTACGATGTACAACTTTCCAAGAATGAACTTCCTTAAGAGTACTAACGTATCTGTGTAGCATGTGCATCTTCTCATTTTACATGAAGCTCTCAAAACTATCTTTGAGGAAAAATACAGTTTTCCTGTTATTACTGTTCCATCAAGTTGTATCAGTACAGACGCTGCTTTAGAGCAGCAGCTCTACTGAGGCCCTATCTGTCTGAGGCTTCACAACAAGTCTGAGAAAGAGGTCAAATCGGTTTGTCACTGGTACTATATCAACTCTATAAATAGAGATGATTTTTAGGACAAGGTTACACAATAGAAAGAAATCTTCACCTTGAGCTTCATCCTACTGAAGCTGCATTCTGCAGGAAACCCTCCTGCATAGTCTCAAGAGACCTAAATGCAGTGCTTAACTAGAAATCTGATACAAATGAGCATATAAAAACAGACTTGGAAAGAGACTGAATAGTAAAAAGCAAAGAAAGTTGATGCAGCAGCTAGAGTACTAACATTCAAATCCAAGGGATCTGGATTCTGTTCTCAGCTCCACCTCCAGCTTCCACAGTAATTCAAGCAAACTACCTTCCCTGTGCCTCAGTTCCTAATTTGCAGAAAAGTGATATTGGGAATTTGTCTACTAACAAAAGCATTATACAATAATAATAATAATCACAAGCCTGTTTTATTTCTGGTATTCTGAAGCAGATATATTTAGTATTCTAAAAAAGCAACTAGAAATAAGTGCAAAGCAGCCATATTGTTCCACATCACAGTAGCAATCCTTTTTCCCCCCAAGAACTGAATTACACATAGAATACATCAAGAAAACCCCATATTCTCACATTTTGTAAACAAAAATTTTAATCTTTAAAAACTGCTTAGTGCAACTATGTGTACAAAAGTATTACTAAATCAGAAACAGGACAAAAACCACAAGCATGAAAGAAAATGCATTTCTTGCTTTACAGAAAGTGCCATAAAAACTAATAATTCAAAATCTGCAATTTCTTCCAAGTATGCCAGCACTATAGAGTGTCTTTAAATAAGCTGGAATTAATATTGAACTTGATTTACCAAACCAAATCAGAAACAAGTCCTATTTATCTGCAGAAAGGCTGAAGCAGGGGCAGTGCAGAAATCTCTCCACATTACCCTCCTCATAACATCCCATTTGAGCTCTCACGTCCAGTAATGTTCTCCAACTGACCATTTAGAACCTGCAACTAACTAGAACATAAAGCAGACCCTCCTAATGATGCCTGAAGAACTATTATAGCAGTTCCATGTCATCCACTTGAGAGATTATTTAATGGTAGCATGATCATATGAAATGTAGACATTAAAAACCATCTTTCTATTTCCAAGCTGCATTTTCAGTTTACCTTTTGTGCAAGAAGTGAAGCCATATGTAACTGTATGCGAATATTCTCTAACAAGAAAAGAAACAGCTAGTAGTCTCAAAGCTTCACCTACAAACGAAGCAGATCAAGTATTTTACTAGAGCAAATAGAAAAAAAAAAAGTATTTTTTTTAAATTGAGGTATACTTACAGAGTATGTTTTTCTGGCTTCGACATATAGTTACTGGAAAAGCATGCCCTAACTTTTTATGGTTCTGCTCATTTCCAAACATTTTTAAAGAAAATGCAAATTATTTATAAAATTGTTTTTCTTGTTTATTTTAAATGAAGCTGGTACAGACAATGTCCATTCAAAACCCCCGTCCCAGGCTAAAAGGTACAAACAAGAGTGTCAAAGTAACACCAGTTTTCTGCTGTGAACATTCTCACAGGAATACCTGCATGTACTAATTGCTATATGAAGTTAAAATGCTTCTGGGCTCTTCTGACAAGATTAAGAATAATTAGGGTTTTCAATTTTGTCTTCAGCAAAGCCATCTCTGGAGCAAGATACAGATGACAACTGTTCTAGCTTTTCTCCTTCCAACTTGGTAATCTTCTTTGTTGGGCCATCAGCAGAATTTAAGCAAAACAGCTCCGAGTTATGGATACACAATCTCTCCACAGTTTAGTTCTCTGAAAAACTTCATCTCGCACTGAAAGTTATAGTCCAGGAGTGAAACGGTCACACATCAAAACTTCAGGGCAGATATGGAAGTCATTAAGAACACTCGCTCACCTGGCAGATGTTACAGCCTTCGTGCCTGAAATGCACGAACCTCTTGAACATACAAATGCATGTGTGTACATGTATTTCTAAAGGGAAGGGGCAAAAGGGAAAAGGGGAGCAAGGCTGCAGCTGGATCACAAAAGTTCAGCACAATGAAAACAGAAACAATAGTGTATAATGAGCACAAGAATTCAAAAATACCAGACGCTTTAAAATAAACTCCCAGAGATGGGGTGCCAGTTTCAATTCAGTGTTGAACACCACATTACAAAAGAATTATTGTCTAAAAATAAAAAAGGATTAAGGGGGAAGAAAACAAACAGAAGGATCTAAACTGTTGAGTGACCCCCCGTCTGTTCCTGATAAACTTCAATCACATCTTCCTCCTCCATCCCCAGCTGTGAGAACAGAGAAAAACAGCATATAATTGTTATAAATTTGGTGTACTGAATTCAGAACAGGTCTTATACCTAAGTTATACAATGGTTTATTCTTCTGTTCCATTATAATTCATCAAAAGGGTGAGAAAAATTCAGTCACCACCTCACTGGCCAACACTCATGGTTTTTAAGTCCTTTTCCTTCAGTCTTACACACCTCAGTCAAAGCAAAAGCCTTATCAGTGAAGTCTAAATCCACCTGTGAAGCAGTCCATATCAGCCTAGAAGTTGCTAGCTATACCTTTCTCTAAATCCCTTCTTGAGCAACAGATGCCCAGGAACATAACCAAGATACCACTGAATGCACCAGCTGTACAGCCACATGAATATGTAGTACGCTACTAGCTCACAACAAAGAGCTACAGCTTGCAACTCAAAGCCTGTTTACAACTCTTCTCCTAGTTATTCAATTTCACAGCACACAAGCTTGTTTGGGTTTTCAGATTACTGTTAACAGTGTTTCCTCCCACTTTGTCAGGAAAGTTACTGGACAGAAAAAGTAACCTGTTTTCTGTTTATTTACACTTTCACCCAATAAATGTGAAGTAAATGCATATCTATTCCAAAGTCACACTGAAGTTCTAGCTCAACAAGTGGGAGGTTCCCTTAGTTTGGGGGTTTTTTAATCCTCTCTGGTAAGCAGTGACTACACCCTCCCTTCTGAGACATTACACATGAAGGTCCAACTAGTAACTTTCTGAACTGTATCAGCCTCATTAAAGATTCTGGCTGGACAAAGTCAGACTATATTTGACTAAATATAGTCCAAAAAGTTGGCTATATTGAAGAAACACCTTCATTCTGGTTAACAGCCTAGCAGAACAGAGAAACTAACCAATTTTGGGTTTAGTTTCTCCAGTGAACTATGTAACACTTTTTCTGGAAAGAAACTCACCTCCTTGGGGGTATGATTATCAGTAATTCTCTGACCCTCAAAGAGGAACCTGAGTGAATTCATTGGAACACCCTAAAAAAAAAAAGTATAAGAAAAACTTACTGAAGCTTGTATGGATTTACAAGAAAAACATTTTTAATACAAATATGAACTTTTAGCATTACGAGTTCTACCACTACCAGTTCTGCAAAAGCTCTACACTGAAGACAAAAATGAGCACAGCTGAAGGGGAGAAAAAGGAACACCAAACAGGGAGAAAGGAGCATCCCAATAGTAAAAAAAGTTAAGCTACAGTATGTCTACTGTATAGTGTGCCTGTGTTATGGCAGAATACCATAGTTCACCTCAGAAGATAAGGCTAACACCTCATCTTTTTCCTCTCTTTAAAGTTATGAGCAAAACAAATGCAAGTGAAATATGACCTGTTTCGTGCATCAATCAGATCCCAGAAATACTGCTTGCAAATAACTAGGCAGATAAATTCACAGGGAAGAATAGCTCTTCATACTGTTCCAACAATACCTCTGGCCAATTTAGAAGAAATGTTCATGGTCCCTTTACCAGAGAAAGACTACTTGACGCCAAAAACTGTATTGCTTGCTGATGGAGAAAATCAGATTCACCAAAAGATAAAGAGAGACATATCTGTCTTCATTCAAGCAATTACTTCTTAAAAAAATGAATTCCAAACACATGCATTTTTATCAGTCACTAAGACTGCTGCATGAATAATTTCTAAGATCTTACTCTAAAGTATCAAGTTTTTCAAATGAATCACAATTTTAATCATGTGGATTTGCCTACAAATTATCTCTGGTGTTTGATCTTCACTATCCTTCTGGACCAGAAGAAAATAAATAGCAAATACATTCTACAAAAGAACACTTCAATTGACAAGTTCAACTCATCTCAAGGTATTAAGAAAAACCACTAAGTGTTTCTTGTGACTGCATCTCCTGAAGCAAACCCCAACACAGTGACTCAAGAAAAGGCCACACAAGACCTCTATCTCCAAAGCTGGGGGCAAACTAGGTCAAGGCTCCTGGAAATAGGAGCAGCCAATCTACAGTATCTGCCACAGAATCTGGAAGAGAAGGTATGTTTTCATTCTGTAACAGCAGTTACTGTTTACCTACAACCACAATGTCCCCGATTTCTTTAACTTAGGGCATAACAGCTAGTATTAATTGATTACCATATTAATGGTGGTAACAATGCCTCAGGCTGCTCTCATCCTAAGCTGAAGTACTCTACAGCTTTAAGGAAATTTTGCTTGGAGACAGGAGAAATTTTACAGTAACTATAAATGCACACCTGAGCATTTTAAAATGTAATTTATGTCTTCTGAGCAGCCACTACATATTTTCAAACACTAATTTCAACTCACTACAAAATTCACAACTGTCTTAACTAGAAATACCTTTACTTCTCAAAAGAAATCAGTTCCATTACTTAAAAAAAAAAATCAAATTAATTTTGTACTGTCAGAAACCTGCCCTGCTGGTAACTAGGCAGAAACCTGACTGTTTCAACAAGTATCTTTATTTGAAGGAAGAGTGAGAAAAGTAAAGCTAAAGTGTTCAGGGTTTTTATTTTCTTATTAAAGAGTGTCATTGTTTCACAAACCTGTCTTTGACAGTATGATTCTTTGAGCTTCTTGAGGTGTGTTGTCATTTTCACCTTGAAGTGAATTTCACTGCTGTCCTAAGAACAGAAAAGAAAAAGTTACTTTCATTGTAGTAGCTGCTTACTTCATGCTAACTTTAAGACTTTCATGAAGAAAAACTTAATAAAACTAACATGGAACACAGTTTAACTATCACCATGCATACTTTGAGGCATCAAAACATGAACCTCCAAGGATGATTTATCAGTTGCTAAATTCATTGTGTACTTCCTCAGGAAGCTCCATTTTATAACAGAGGGCATAGTACAGTCTTAGGCTCACCATGGAGGTTTTGGATTTAAAAGTACCAAAAACTGTACAAGAGTCAGTCTGTGCTTCCACCTTTACCCAGCTGATGTACTTACAAAATACAAACATACATATGTAGGAGATTTCTGCGCTAAGATTCCAAAAGAGAGTTAAGCTTTGCACTTCAAAATATATGAAACCTCATTCAATTTGAGTAATTATCTAGAGGTTAGGATACAGGTAGACCCAGCAACACAACACTAACCTAAGGACAAATCTCAGGTCTTGTTATTCTAGTTCTTCCTACCTGCCATAAGACACGAGTAACTACAACTGTCAAAATGGCTACAGATAAAACAGACTGCAAGAAGTTCTGTGCAAAAAACATGACTCGCATTTAGCTTCCAAATGTGTTACTATCACGATTAAACCAGCAAGAGGTAAGCTAGCTTGTGTTAATCTAAATCAT
This sequence comes from Galbula dea, assembly GCA_013399015.1. Lineage (NCBI taxonomy): Eukaryota > Metazoa > Chordata > Aves > Piciformes > Galbulidae > Galbula > Galbula dea. Next base: position 14,598 of record VWZX01010881.1, read on the forward strand.
CCATCTCCAGTCAACAGCACAGCAACCACACTATACTCCAACAAAAAACACTGAGTTAAGTCATATATTGAGCTAGAGGTTCCTAACACAGGACTTCTGTTCAAGAAGTATTTCGACATTCACATCTCAACAAAACTTGAATTCAGACTAATAATCCACCATTCATATCTACCAACACGCCAGTCAACAGAATTCCCTTCCTATCCCTGTCAAAGACAGCTGACCTGATGCTTAGCCTATTACACAAACTCTGAAGACCTGAATTTACCGATTTTGCAACATAATTTCATTCATATCCTTGGATAAATTAATCTCTCAATGCATCAGGTCACCTAGTTGTAAGATAGAGAACACACTGACCAAATCTTGAGTCATAAGGATAAACTACTCAGGGTATGCTAAAACACATTATTGGCCACTGGAACTAGTTTATGGGACGGGAAAATCCACACTGAAGAACTGAAAGTATCAACTTCCATTTGCTCATTTCTACAATACAAAAACTCACATTTCTATCAAATGTCAACAAGTAATTATGTAAAAACTCACCTGCCCAATGACTTTGAGTTTAATGTATTCCCCTTCTTTCTTATCTCCTAAGTCCTCAGCTGAAGGCTTTGCTTCCTGCAAGAAGAGCATCCAAAAAAATCCAATCAGTTCAACATTTCATTATTTTCACTTAACAGTATGACAGCTGTCATCTTCCTCATTACATTAAATCAGACTATCCAAGGCATCTTATTTCTTCCTTTCTCTGTGTAAAAATAGCAGCAACACAGCATTATGAAAGGCTGTCTCTAAGTGAACAGTTTAATCAATGACAGAAGAAACACCGTGAAGACCATAAGAGATGAGAGAAGGATCATTTGGAAATAGACAACAGATGCAAAAATGAGAAGTACGATTTTATACCACAAACTCCTAGTCAACAGACCAAAAAAAAAAAATACAGGAAGTGTACTAAGAGGCTCAGATATTTGACAGAAAAAAGAAAATCATGAACAGAGTAACACCCCATCAGTGTGAAGAGAGTGAACCATGAAAACATTTTTTCCATCTACTGCATTATCAGTAGTCACTACTTCGAAGGGGATGGTCAGCCACCTTCTTTCCCATGGCAAAAAAACATCGAGTAACAGCTTTCTTCTGGCATATTTGTTTTAAGACCACAATTCTTAGAAGTTCTTACAAGTTGCAGTTCTAAGAATTACAGCACTTTTGTATTTTTCCAGGATAAGAACTGCACTGACAACTTTGATTCAACGACTTGAGCACAAAAGCTGATCAAAATGGTTTAAGTGTTATGTTCTATAAGACAAGAATTACAGACAAAGTTTTCTTCTTGGCTACTGATAGACAAGACAAGTTAGAGATCAGGTACTATATACCCCATCCCTTGCCTGTCATGACATATTCTAGACCAGGCCTTAAGTTACATTCCACCACAGCACAAAGGGATTTTACACAGATACTGCCTCAGGTCCAGATAGTGCTCAATGAAGAAATCTTTCCAACTAGTAAGAAACAAGGATACCTTGCTAACCACATTTCAATCTTCTTTTTGTATTTTATTGCTTTACACAGTAGACAAAATAAGATATGTACAGGTACCTACCACATACATTTTACTAGCCCTGAACGGACATTTGCTGAGAATACAGAAATACAATTTATATGGTTGGACATCAACTTTACGATCAAGTGCCAAAACCACATACTAACTTTCTCTAAGTTGATCCAGATAGGTCACTATCTCCAAATTAAAATGGCAGATAAGTCTTTTCAAGCATTAATTTTTTTTCCTTAAAGAGGTTAGACCTCCACAACTTCTTTTGCATGTTAGAAGTTCAGGGAAGGGCAAAGGGAAAAGCCTGCAAAAACCTTCCCTACCTGTACCAGTCTTAGTTTGGATGAAAGAAAAAGTGCTCTTTTTATCAGTTTGTCTCATTGTCTCAAGCCAGATCCATTCAGTTTCTGGGATGACAAAAGGTATGAAACAGATATCACCTGGTCTGAATACTTAATTGTTTTTTAATACCCACCTGGGCACAACATAGACTGCTGGGACTGATTCATCACCTTTCAAGCTCAAACCCAAAAACTGACCCCAAGCTTTCAAGAAACTAGACATTTACCCTTAAGTCTCCAAGCAAGTCACTTTTGAAGTGCGAAGGGAGTCTTCACTTTGTAACAGTCACAGCAATTGTGCTCCCCATCAAAGTTTTCCCTTTCCAACATCTGAACTCCAACCTCTTGGGACTATTTGCAGGAATAAAAATGCACTAGTTTCCACTCCTGACTAAAAAGATAAATCAACAAGAATCTGCAACTTGTTCTGGTAACTTGCACAAACAGCGTTTTATTGTCCATATGCAGGATTACCAACTTCTAGGAATCAGAAAGAGATTCAGATCTCTACAGATCTGAAGTCTGTAACTTCACACAGAATCACAGAATGTTAGGAGTTGGAAGGGAACTCGAAAGATCATCTAGTCCAACTGCCCTGCCACAGCAGGATTCCTTAGACCAGGTCACACAGAAGCGTGTCCAGAACTCTCTCGTTTCACTATCACTGAAAAAATTTCTCAGAATCTTCTGTCCCTCTACATGACATTCCAGGTCAGCCACTATCTTAGTTTACATTGCACAGTGGTACGTTAGCCCAGCAGCAGAGCCGTTTGTAGTAGCTTATACAGTTACATGCATCATAACAGATCTACCTACTTAGCTTTCCAAAGCAAATGATCATGTACAAGGTGTGACAAATCATCACTGCTATTATGACAGTTGTCGGCCAATATGTGTGGAAAGCAACGATTTGTAAGATGCTTCATTCTCACCTGCAGGGAAAGAGGGCTCTAGTACTGAAAATGAATAGGGCAAGCAGCAAAGAACAGAAAAAGAAGATGGAATTGGGAGTTCCTGAAACCAAAAGATGATCATTTAAAGCCCAGCAATTTCTCATCTACAAAACTAAAGCAGAATTCTAATTTCAGTAAAAGAGAAATAAGATCAAATCAATGTTGACAATGCCAATAATTGAAGCTTAAAAAAAGACCTACGTATTTGAAATCAGAACTCAAGACCCAGTATGTCTGAAACATCTCCCTGCATTTTGTCAGTGAAACTATGCCACCATTCAATGCCAAATTGGAAAGCCAACACAAAACCACTTAAGAACAAAGAAAGCAAGGAGATTGCAAAGTTACTAAATTACAAGCATCCACTAACAAAATCCTGGATCAGCAATCTGCAAGCAAGCCTCCAGACTTTTACTTGCCAAAAGGAAAAAAAAAACCCTGATGATTAGGGCATCTCACAAAGCATTATTTAAAAAAAAAAAGCCACAAAAAAACCAACCAACAGAAAACCCCAAAACAAACAAAAAAACACACACAAAAAAAAACCCCAAAAACCAAACCCACACAATACACCACAACCATACAAACATAACAGGAATACCACAACACTCCAAGCCCTAACTCTTCATTAGATGCCTAAAGTTTTAAAGAATTCATTACACAGTTCTTCTTTAGCACAAAATGAGGCTCCTAGTACTGTTTCACATTGATGTATCAACACAAAATTTATGACCCCCTGAAAAGCACAGTTTCTTGGATGAAACACACTGGTATTGCTACTGCAACTAAAGAAAACATCATAAGGCAGTATATTGCAAGTTTCCTCCTCCAGTTTTCTGAAGTGGTCAAGCTTCAATGTCCAAGCCCAAAAAACCCAACCCCTTATACTCAACACACTTTAGATAATCTTAAAAAAAAAAATTAACAAAACCAAAATTTACTCAAGGAATAGGACTATGACACATATCCTAACACAGCAACTAAATTCTTACATTTGTTATACGAGAGGAAAAATGGATACAAACTACAACAATCTTTATTAGTAGTACATGAACAGACAAAAATGACAGCATTTAGATTCAATTAAAGCAAAAACAGCCCGAGACCCTTGAAGAGAGAAAAACTGATTCTCTCTTGTTTCTGCTTAGATCTCACTAAGCAGCCATGGGTTCTTTGAAGTACGCCCTTCTTGGAGTATTTCTACTTAGCATAAAAGTTAATTTCCTATTTAAAATAAATTAAATCAAGTATGCTTCCTTACCTATACTAAAAAGACAAGCCAAAATTATCATAACCGGTGACAATTTATGTTCTCTTAATTTAATTCCAGGGCCAAAAAAAAGGACACTAAGTAATTCAAAATTTTGGGTAATCTGATTACTCCTGTGGGTTTGATAAACAGAGGAACGAGATTTACAGTGCTGCATTACCACATGCTATACTGCTACTTAAGCATCTGCCCAGCTCTTGTCGCCCAGTTGCCTCCAAAGTGAATGATGCAACATAAAACAGCTTATCTATTAATAACAATTAAGAATCAGGGTCCTTCTTAAAAGACCTCCAAGATATGTATTCAGAAAAAGGTTATCACATACAATGAATTTTACATACTTGAAGTAATCCTAAAGAACATATGCATATGTGTTTTAGCAGAACTTACCTGGAGAAGGAATTACCTAATGAAAGCTGCTATGTGTTAAAACATGCCTTAGTTTACAAATATAGCAAGCTACAGAGCAGATCACATGAAGATCTGTCTACAAAATCTAGTTCAGAATTTGCCTGTTTTTTAATGCAACCACTTTCACTTATTTTACTACACTAGAAATGTGTCCTCGTGGGTGTCAGCAATAGCTGTGCTCCAGGCTGCACTCCCACAGGCAGAGATAGGCAGCAGAACCATCCTCACCCGTAGAGTTGCATTCTGCTTGAAAGTCCCGGGATGGAGAGATCTCAATTGCACACAGCAATGGCTTCTATTCACAGGTCATAATGTATGAAGGCTATTCCTCAAAGCAGACACAGAATATACTAAGTTTAGCCTTGTCTTAATTTCCTGGCTGGCATCAGTACTATTCTTGACTTCACAGCACTGCAAGAAACACTTGTAGATACTGACATTGATTTTCCCAAAGTTAAATCATCATGACAAAGTTAGAAAACACTACCATATGAAGATAATATAAAAAATAAAACAGGACACTAAACCAGTATACTGTTTTAACTTTCCAGCAGCAGGTCACAAAGCCTAAAGCAGGAGTTGTAAGCAAAGGACTGTTATGTGCCACATCAAGCAAGCCAGAAACCTGCAGGACAAGTAACTATTTAGGTACCTAGCTGAGAAGTCAAAATTGACAGGAACATAAAAATATACAAGGAGTTAAGGCAGAACAGAGTCTTGGTAAAGGACAGAGTGTGTTTAAGACAGGCAAGCAACACCCAACTAAGAAAGTTTGTGGGGTGTCTCCCTCCTTTTGCACTCCTAGGGCAAACACAGGACCTGGCACGTCTAGCCTAACCCGCATAAAGCCTGCTCCAGGGCAAGAGCATCCTACCACACACCTGGGAAATGGAAAATGAAAGGAAACAACAGTTGTGCAACACAGCTCACTCTTCACCACACTCCAGGGCCGGTGCTGCCCTGGCAGCTATCCCGACCCGGGGACCCACTGAGCCACCCCCGCTCCGACCAGACGCCGGCCCCAGCCTCAGAGCGTGCCCCGCCTGGAGCCCGCTCCCGTGTTTCTCCTGAAATACCCTGAGTAAAGAGAAAACGGGGATTAAAATACGGGCGGAAGAGAGCAGAGTTTAGTCGAGGTCAGACACTGGCACGCAAACTCCTCCAGTGGAACATCTCCCCAACGCCTCACGGACGGCCGCGGCTCCGCAAACTGAGCGCGGGGCTGGGCTGGGGCTGCCCCAAGGCAGCGGATGGGGGCCCACAGGCAGTTCCTCCCGTCCGCCCCCCCACCCCCACCCNCCATCCCCCCCAGGGTCGGCGGGGCCCATACCTGGTCAGACATGACTCGGCCCCGTTGTGTGCGGCAGTCTCGGCTGGGCCGTTACGGGCACTCTGCTCCTTTCTCTACCCACAGCACAAACACAGGCCTCGGCGCAGCCGTGACTTCCTGTGCGCCTGACCTCACTTCCTGCCCGCCGGCTCCTCCCAACAGCCCCAGGACCAAGCGGTGGACGGTGCTTTCAGCCCTCCGAGGCGCCCGCGTCATAAACGCGAGGATGCCATTTTCTTCGGCATGGCCGCAGCGGCCTGGCCACGGCCAGAGGCGGTGAAAGATAGCCAGGCCTAGACAGGGACTGCGGGCCTCCCCGGACTCAGGAACAGGCCCGACGTCTACAAGTGCAGGAAGCCTCCAAAGGCCTAGCTGCAGAAAGGCACCTAAAGGCCTGTCCCACAGAGAAAAAAAATAGGTGTTTTAATAAACTCGGTCAGTTATAAGCAGCCTAAGAACTAAAAGTTTGGGTCTGCACAGCTGTTCTGTCCTACCTCAGAGGAGCTAGGACAAGACATGTAATCCTTTTAACAGAAGCAGATTTTACAGCACGTCACTCTTAATTGTGCCTACTTAAATTTTCTACTAAAACATATTTAACCACAAAACTGACTTTTCTATTCATGTACAGTTTGCAGGTTTTCTTAAGTCATTTCACCCATACAAGTTGCAACCACGCAAGTAATCATGGCTAGGCTTCGCGAACAAAGATTTGTGAAGGGCTCTAGCCACGTTTGTTGCAAGCGCATTGGTGGCTAAAAAGGCCAATACAAGATAGGCATGCATGGTTACAAAAGGAACAGCAGAAAGACTCCTTAGATGGTGTATTCTGCAAGGCACGATTCTTTCTGCGTTTGTCTTTTCTTCTCAAGGGAGATCCTGCGTGCTTTCTCAAAAGCATCTGCAGCGTTATAGATGGTGTGTCTCCAGGCCTCCCGCTTGGAGGCCAGAGTAGACCAGTTACAATGATCAATATGGCCAAGGCTCAGATGTTGTTTCAGGGAGTCCTTGTATCTTCTCTTTGGGGCTCCTCTCTTGCGGCAGCCAGTGGCAAGTTCACCATAAAGCAAGATCTTAGGGAGGCGGTGGTCCTTCATCCTTGAGACATGCCCTGCCCATTGCAGCTGTGCTCTCAGTAACATGGCCTCGATACTTGTGACTGCTGCTTTTTCTAGAACAGATGTATTAGTCACATAATCTGACCAGTGGATGTTTAGGTTTGTGTGGAGACAGTGTTGATGGACGCATTCTAGGAGATCCAGGTGGTGACAGTAAATGACCCATGATTCTGATCCGTATAAGAGAGTAGAGCACTATGGCTCTGTAAACTCTGATCTTTGTACTTTTCTTCAGGTGTTTATTTCGCCAAACTCTTTTATGAAGCTTTCCAAAAGCACTATATGCCTTTGCTAACCTGTTGTCTATCTCTCCGTCAATCTTGCCATCCGAGGAGATGAGGCTACCTAGGTAATTAAACTGCTGAACTGATTTGAGCTCTGATTCGCCAATGGTGATATGGGGATGATGGACGACTTCCTGAGGTGCCTGTTGATAGAGAACTTCTGTCTTCTTTAAGCTGACTTCCAGCCCAAAGAGCTCGGCAGTGTCTGCAAAGCAGGATGTTAAAAGCTGCAGAGCTGCTTCTGTGTGTAACAAGGGTGGCGTCATCAGCATAGAGCAGCTCCCGGACAAGATGATTTAACGTCTTAGTGTGGGCCTTCAGTCTCCTTAGATTGAATAGGCTTCCATCAGTACGGTATCGGATGTAGATACCGTCCTGATCATGGAGGTCTGCTGTGGCCCTTTGGAGCATCATGCTGAAAAAGATTGTAAATATGGTTGGTGCTAGCACGCAGCCTTGCTTCACACCATTAGTTATCAGAAAGGGCTCAGAAAGTGCATTGCCATATCTGACTTGGCCGTGCTGATCCTCATGGAATTTGCACAACCTTCTGTGTACCAGTACAGAACAGATGTCCTGCTTTACAGCAGCACAGCATGGCGATGTAGAGGTTTGCACAAGAAGCAACACCTACACCTTAAAAAGATTTAAGCTGCAAGCTATTTGGACTACAGCATGCAGGACTAACATCTGTCTACAACAACTAAGGCAACTCCTGCATGGCATCACTGCTGGAAAAAGTGCATGCTTGGCTCTAAGTGGCCAGTAAGGAGAAAAAAATGTGAGCACCATAAATAACAACATTACTGTAAAATAAATGCATCAACAGAAGTCAGCCCCACTAGACTGGAGATTCTTACCTGAATGCTACTAGATAGGTTTTAAACTTTGCTTGCTACCTTTGAGGAAGGGTAAGAAATCTCTCTGAATAGACAGAGTACATGCATCAACACATGTTCCAACGCACCAAACACCAAAGCAGCTGCACTCTGTAACTGTACTGCTACATTTCTGAATACCTGCACTCTGTACCCGCATCGCTGTGTAACTGAATGGCATGTTACATATACAGTGACACCAAGAGATGCACTTTCACTAAACAGTGACACTGTGCAGTATCTATACTCATGGGAATTAGTTTTAACCACAATTCACAACTATTAAAAAAATTTAGAGCTAACAAGCAGAGGAAAAAAAATAAACAGACCCAAACCAGATGCTATACAGAGCATCTGCAGAATTAAGATGATCTTTCTTAGGCAAGGCCTAGCAGGCACAAAAGCCACTTATGTTCATACCACGCCAAGCTCACAGTTAGAGCTCATTATGAGCTTAATAACATTACATAAAGCACCAAAATAAACCATTCAAGGGCTTTCACAGCAACACCATAAACCAGAAAATTACAAATACTTACTCTGTCCTAAACATCACTGCTATTCAGAAACAAAAACATTTTAAGAGCAGGGAGAGCAACATTACAGCAATAAGGCTGAAGTCTCAGACTCTGGCATGAAACCTGAATGGAATTATTCATTTTACCAACTTTTCTATACAATCTTGTAATAAAAGCTATCATTCACATGAGTCAGAAAGCAGTTACTTTTTTCCATACATAGCATTAAAGGAAACATTCACATCTGCATACACACTGAGTAACAGTAACACTAGGTAGGTACTCTCTACTACCTTCTTACTCAGTTATGGATGCACTAAATCTTCAAGACACTGTTATCATAAAGTCTGGTCCAAATAAACTCTCCAATACTCAATCTGAAGTTTTAGAGAGAAGGCATCCTTTATTACTGTGCAGGGTGCACAGGGGATTGCTCCACCTAGCACATACATTCCAATATTTCAACAAATGCGCCTTATATCCTTTTATATTTTGCTTACATTGAGACATTTTTCAGAAATCTAATGCATACTTATTATTCTTTGGGAAATTTATTAACATGCCAGTGAGATCATTGATACATGCTCACTTAATCTCTCAGGTGGCCTTCAGTGGTCTTCTGGTAGTCTTCCTGACTGTGTCATTTTGTTGAACCCAGTTTGTGCACAAACTAAGTGTGTCTTCGCCCACCTCCAAGTGGTCAGCATGACTGAAAAGGCCTTTTGCTGTGGTGGCATGCTTTGTACCCAATTACCCCAACAGGAGAGTTTCCCCCTTATCTAACTCAGGAGACCATAAAGCCATAAAATTTTCTCCTTACCAGGCTCTGCTTAACAAGCGTCCATCAGTCTCTATCAGCTTGACCTGAATGATAGGGTACAGTTTTCCATCTGGTATCAACATAAGCTACATTTGTACAGCATCCACAAAGCTAGTTTGTCTTCAGCCCATGAGAACTACCAGATCTTCTTTAAAAGCCCAAACTCAACATTCAACGTACTTGAAATTAAAACACAACAAAAACGGGGCAGAGAAGCTGTTTTAAAAATACTAAATACTCCTACACAAGCTTCTTCACACAATCATCCTTCTTGCTGCAGCTACCATCAAGGCCACTTACCCTGACAACCTCTCTTAATTCTCAGGTGTTTTATAATGTTCCATCTGCAACTAATCTCAGTCACCTGAGGTCAATAAAGTTCACCTCTGTTCCTTCAAATTGCCACTAACTCCTTCACAGATGTTTAGGAGTCAAAAGCTGTCAGTAGTTTTTTCAGAACTATTAGCCCACACAGTCTGTGTAAAGCCTCTTCAGTTCATCAAAATCAAATTTCTTATTAAACCAGGCTCTAATGTGAGAACAATCTGTAATCTCATAACATCAACACATTTGCTTGAGAGCAGTTAGTACTGGCAAATAGGATGAATACAGAATTCTAATTTGGAAAACTGGGTAAGGTTTACGGTTAAATTTGCTCTTCACAATAGTACTACTCCCCCTGAGCCAGCAGCACCAGAACCAGTACTTTGAAACTAGGAGGAAACTAAAAATTCTGTTTCTGGCTGAACATAATTTCTTTGGCAAATATTACCAGTTGTAGGATGCCAGAAACATTGGTTATACTACCTGAAGCACCAAAGTCTTTCCTTAAAAATAAAAAAGCAAGCAAACAAGAACTATGCAAATCCCCAGGTTTCTCTGACTGTTTGCTTTCCAGCATATCCCTCACACAAGCAGGAGGAGAGGAAACAAAGGTGTGCTGCCTCATATGGATGCATAAAATGCGGCAATGAATGTGTGATGTTAATCAAGCAGAAGTATTTCTTGGAGCCTTTCTTCCTGTGGGCAGGAAAAACTCTACCTCTTTTTTCATTGCAGGTGACCCTCTATGTACAAGTAAGTGGGGATTTATCAGAACAAGGAGTGGCACTTTTCATCCCCGCTCCACTAGTATGAAGCTTGTTAGTTATTCTGTAGGGCCTGGACCCTGGCGTAGAAGCAGGTCAGTGGCAGCAGCATGCACAAAGGAGCTCTTTGCCAAGATAGAAACCAGTAGGTTGCACAAATGGACGGCTTTAGACAGCTTTGGCCTCCACCTTCCCCCAAGCAGAAATGCTAGTATCCTGAAGATACTGCAGCAGCATGGGGAAATAAGCAACTGGTGGAGGGTCAATAGGTTTAGGAATTTGTTAAACTCGTACATAGTAGAACCTCTAAATGTAGTTCAGGAAATCAACTTGATATTTGGCTTAGAACTTCATAATATGCAGGATAAATATTAAGAAAACAAGAACTGAGAATACCAGCTATGCTGTTTAGATGCCTCGGGGTATGCTGCCTTAGCTTACTTAAACCCAAAGGGGCTTTGATAAGGGGAATTCTGCTTGCTAATACAGTGCATCATGTAACTATAGTGAATAGATAAGAGGGACTTCTCTTGCTAACACAACACATCAGAATGAAACATTTGATTCTGTAGCTTGGAGAGGTGGCATGAAGACGAAGGAACAAATCTTCATCTTTGTTTTGTAACCAGTAATGACCTGAGAGGAAGTCACGACCACCAAAGACCACCAAGAAGAGCAACTGTGCAAGTGCCAAAGACAGTATCAAGTAAGTTATATGAAAACATGTAAATATGTAGATGAGTACAGGCACCCAAGTCCTCGAGCACGCAGACGTTTCTAGACACAGCGACCGCCTCCACCACCAACCACTACACCGGCAGGGCCGAAGAAGCACAAGAATCATCACAGTTGGAAAGGACCCTCAAGATCATCTAGTCCAACCGATAGCCCTACACTACTCTTATCCCTAAATCATCCCCTGAAGAAACACATCTATCCTCTTCTTAAAAACCTCCAGGGATGGGGACTCCACTACCTCCCTGGGCAGCCTATTCCAATATCTTACCACTCTTTCAGTAAAGAAATTCTTCTAATATCTAATCTAAACCTACCCTGGCTCAGCTTAAGCCCATTCCCTCTAGTCCTGTCACTAGTCACAAGGGAGAAGAGGCCAACACCCGCCTCCCTAGAATGGCCTTTCAAGTAGCTGAAGAGAGCGATAAGGTCTCCCCTCAGCCTCCTCTTCTCCAGGCTAAACAACCCCAGCTCCCTAAGCCTCTCCTCATAAGGCCTGTCTTCCAGCCGAGCAAGGCTCGCTGCTCCCAAGGAAGCAGGAACTGGTGAGAGGCTGCTGCGGGTACAGAACACAAATAAACTACCACAACCCCACACATCAGGCAACCCTCTGGCCGCTTATAGCCAAGTCTTTTACACCAAACCCGCCACCCACAGAAAAAGGGGCGGTTCGAGGGACAGCAGTGGTCATACCACCCAGGGGCGGAGACTGTCCCTAATAGCAGTTAATGGCTGCAACACACATACTGCTCCCTCCGCACACGGCCACGCAGTTTCGTCACATGGCTCGCGAGAGCATGCAGGAAAGGCGGTCCCACGGCTTCCCCTTCCGCTACACAGACTTTTGCTGCTGCCACTTCCTCTTCCGGCACGTGTGTGCTTTGGAGGGGCTGCGGTGTTGTAGTGCACGTTGCTGCGCCTGTCCCAGGATCGCCGCGATGTTGGTGCTGTTCGAGACCGCTGCTGGCTACGCCATTTTCAAGGTGAAGGGTAGAGGGCAGGCTAGGTTTGGTGCTTCTTGCCTGGCCGTGGTCTGTCCCCATTTGGGTGGGTCTCAGCGAGGGAGGTGGCTGCCATCCTGCGGTGCAGCGTAAGTGAGGGCTGAGGGCTGCGTTCCAGGCGTGCCCTGGGCTTCTGTGGGAGAAACGTGGGTAGGGGGCGACTGCGCCTGAGCTGAGCGGCTTCTCAGAGGGTTGCTCCGCGCGATGGCTCCTTTGCGGTTCTTCTGGTGCCGGGCAGGAGTCGGCGGGAGTGGGGGCAGGTGGGAGTGGAGATAGTAGGTGAGAAGGAGCAGAGAGACCGTGTTGTGAGAAAGGCATGGAGCGATAGTCGTGAGGAAGGGGCTGCGGTGGAAGTCTGAAGGTGCTGGAGTAGGGGGAGGGGAAGACAAGGGCCTCTTCGGTTGTCCAGACAAGCTTCGCCCGTGGTGCTCGTTTCCTCCTGTCCGCAGGGGTGGATTAGGTGAGAGGGCGTGCATCCATGGCAGTACACCTTTGAGTAGCTGGAGTCATCTGAGTTTGGGCACGTTGACCACTTTCTCTTCTGAACTCTGTCGTCGTGGCTGATATTCCAGCAAAACTTTTTAGATGCAGGAAGAGGCATGTGGGAGACAAGCAGCGTGTGCCGAAACGGTTGTGTGGTGTGCTTTGGCCCGAATGCGTCTCTGAAAATGAGGCTTGTTGGACGGCTGAGTACACAGGCAAAGTGAGCATGCTTGCGTTTATAATGTGTGGTCTGACTTTCATCGCTTAGCTCAGAACGTGGGCTGGGAGGAACAGACGGCTTCACGGGACTCTGCCAGCCTTGTAGAGAGGTGGCTCAAAGTTTTATGTGTTGTTATGCAGTTTTATGGTGGTTTGAACCAGTCTAAAACTAGAGCTGCTACAGTGCGGTGCTCTCCTCTGGCCTGCTCTCTTGTTTGAGTGTTGATGCCTGTACTGTTCCACCAGCATGTTCATAGAGGTTGATCATAACAATTGTCTTTTTTCCACACTTGTCTTTTTATTTTTCTTGGTTTAGCTTATGTGAACGTTTGTGTAGGTGCAAAGAGAGCAGAGTGCTGGTTTCTTTTGGCCTAGCCTACTGTAGAACTACTCCATTGGTGCTCTTGCGAGCACTAGATTTATTTCATCTGCCCTGAAACCTTTCCTCCTCATTGAGGTGTAGCTCAGCTGTGCAGTTTGGGCAAGGAGAATTTCAAGATGTAAGCCCCAAGGAGAAGATATAAATACTTCTAAAAGCCCCGTTATACCTAGGGAACTAACACATGGAGCAGTCTCCTTGAAGATTTTGCTCACTGCATGTTTGCACGGGCTAGTATTCTGTACTGTCCACGTTACTAGAAGAAAAAGTTACTTTTTGAGTAGACTAGCAGTTCTTGTGCAATGTGTCAAGATGTTTTGACCTTCCGTGGAGCCAGAAGGTGCTAGAAATAGCCTATATATTAATTTCTGAAAGCAAGGTAGGCATAAAGCAAAGGCAGGAGAAGGGGCATAAAGAGAAATTAAGTCTTCCTGCAGAAATGCTGCAGCACTCTGCTGCAGGTATCGCCAGCTGAGGCGCGGGGCCTGGCTGTGATGTGTGCGCAGAGCGGCTAGAGGGCACCAGGCATCAAGGAGCAGCGTTCAAAGGGAGGCTGTTGAACATCTCCGTAGGGAAGACAGATGGTGTCGGGGCTGGACTGGGAAAGAGATGGAATTCTCTCTGCTGGAACTGAGCAGAAGTAGTATTTTATTAATATATGTTTTGAGACAAGCTTTGGTTTTCTGTGCTGATTCTGTTTGCAATTGTCAAGGCTGCAACCTGTCAAGAATATGGTGAGCCCTGGCTCCAGTGTGCATCTGTAGGGCAAGGCTCCCAGTCAATTAGCTTTTCTTTCCTAGGGACTATAGCTGTTCAGGTGCAAACTTGTCATTGTTACACTTACGCGTTCTCTAACAAAATATTCTATGCGGAGTTTACTTTTTTTCTTTTTGAATCAGTTCCTAAAGATTGTCACTGCTGGGTTTTTTTGGGCAGGGGAGTTTGGAGGGAGGTTGTTTGGGTTTTTTTTCTTGTTTGGTTTTTAGTTAGTTGAGGGTTGGATAGAATTTGTCACCCATAGACATGGTTAGTTGAGGGTTGGGTAGAATTTGTCACCCATAGACATGATACATGATCACCCACTTCCATTTTCAGCAGTGCCCACAGATGTCGTTTGCTAGCATAACTATGCTCTGCCTTCACGTCTTGGTGATCAAAAAGAACTGTTCTCCTCTGCAAGGTGTGTAGCTGTCAGGTATTATGTTATAGGGCAAATGGGGCATAGCCATATTCTAGATCGTGGAAGACTCTTTTCCAATGAATCTTACTATCCTGCAGGACATGAAATATCATTAGACATGAAATTTCTATGTACTAACAATCTTAGTTTAGCAGCTTATAGGTTTTTATTTTTCTCTATGCATCTATGCTTATAGAGACTGAAAATTCTGTAGGCCTCAGGATATGAAAGATGAATTGGAGGAAAGAATCAGGAGGCTGAGAAAAGGAAGTTACCATGAGGTCTTCCTGTGTCTCAGAGTCCTGGGGGAAATGAGTTACTATGTTTATTTGCTCAGTACTAATTGAGTTTAAAAAAGGCAGTCTCCTTTGACGAGGGTTTAAAAATGTACAAGAGAGCAAAATTTCATAATTCCAAGCACGATTTCCGAACTGTCTAGTCAAATTTCAGTTGGGTTGTGGGGATAAAACCACAAGTGTAAAGAGCATAATGTGAAGATTTGACACTGTACTGTTCTCATGAGCAGTTTTCTAGGAATTTGCAGTACACTCTGCATTTTGTGAAATGTGTAGGCTCTATTGGTGTAATTGTTAATCTTGTGCTATATGAAAACTGAGAGGGATCCCCTGTATAGAGATGGAATTTAGCCATTGCTTTCTGTTACGTAATTGACTCAGTTGATCACCAAGCTGTGGTGAAAAGTCTTTTAGGAATGTTCTCGTTCTTCCTTGGGCTAGCTCATGTTAATGAAAATAAAACTTGAGATTGCTCCTTCCTGTTAGGCACCCCAGACATCTTTGTTCTTTTCTAAAGTAGTGGAAGGTTTGGTTTTGGGTCGTTGGTGTTGTGAATGGGTTCTGTAGAGGAGGTGGAGCAAACTCGGTTTTGCTTTAATGTGCAGGTTCAGAAAGACTTGTCCATTATTGAGCGAATTCGTAATTCAGTTGAAAGTAAAACCACTAATATTGTGTGTATATTAGTAGGCTGCTGAGAGAGAATGTTGAAACTGAAGATCACCAAAATTGAGTTTGTTGGCTCAGCGAGTATTAATGAGTGGTTGGATACACTGTTAATCTGCGTCAAGTCTTCTCAGCTGGATGTGTGCTTGAAGGTTGGTCAGAAGTGATTTAAATATTGTTGTTGTGAGGGTTTTGTTGTTTTGTTTTCTCCTGCAGGTTCTGAATGAGAGAAAGCTCCAAGAAGTTGACAGCTTATGGAAAGAATTTGAAACTCCTGAAAAAGCAAACAAAATGTAAGTGGCTTTATGTGGGGATAGCAGCTGGGCTTTGGGAAAGACATAACTGCCTGTAGTTACGCACATCTGAGGTTCAGAAAGAAGTATTGGTTTTTATTTTTCAGTATTGTAAAACCTAAAAGCTGTGAACAATGGTAACCTGAAGGTAGATACTTAAAAAAATGTGAAATGGAGTATCAAAATAAAAGAAAAACCCTTTTTTCCCCTTGCACTATAATTAAGCTGCAGAGGTGCGCACGTGTCATCAGAGCAAAAAAAAACCCCAGTATTTTAAGGACATCTGGATCCTTTGAGAAGAACATCCAAGCTTGTAATGCTGGAACTGGCTGAAATAATAGGTTTTTGTCCTTTCACAAAATGTGGGGTTTTTTTAAAAAAAAAAAAAAAAAGTTTAATCCAACTGAAATTAGTAGTGTGTGGATCACTGAAGTGAAAGTTAGTGGTGTTGCCCATGATATCACTGAGTGTTAGCACCACTGCATATCTGCACAAGGATTGCAGTGTCCGCTGACCAAGCTGGCCTTTATAGGAAATTGCCCTAAAGCTGAAGACAACAGCACGTTCTTTCCAAGTCTGTGTAAGGTGGTTTTATTAGAAGATTTTTAACTAGCTTTGGTTATAATGGATACCTCTGAACAAGCTATCCCTTGTGATTTGGATGCCTTGTGATTTGGATTTATCCTGCTGTTGTTACAGTATTTAGAGGAGAGACTGGAATATCTCACATCTGCCTGTTTGTAGTGTTGTTAGTCTTGTTTTGGAAATACTGTCTTGGCCATTTGCTAGACAGGATATGGCCCTTAATGGATCTCTACTCTGATAAAAGTAATTCTTATCTTTTGCCTTCTTGAAAAGGCATCAGTATAAGCCTGGAGCTGCTGTTGAGCTCTGTGGATGCTTTGCTCATGCATTCAGCTTTATCTGTGACCTTGCTTCCTTTGCAGATACTTGACTCACAAAGAGCAGTGGTTAATCAGAACTAGATTAGTCAAATGCCTGTCCCTGACAAGGAATTTAGTGGATTGAGATAGCTTCTTAACTGTAACTCTAGATGTCATTGCCACAGACTGTGTGAGGGGGAGAGGAAAGCTGGGCCTAAGAACTGACAGTGTGGTTAAACAGAGTCCACACTGATTTTTTTTTTATTTTTTTTTTTTAGTTCTGGTCAGCAGTTAGAGCATGAAAGAATTTTCTGTTTGTTTTAAGCTCAGTTCAGAACCTGTATTCTTGCATCTAATTACAGCAAAGGACTTGAGGATTCACAGGCAATGAGTCAGTTCACTGTTGAAGTCTTCGAAGATGCATTTGGTTGAAAAGCATATTAAATCTGAGCTGTGCAGACGATGTATTCCACAGGGGCAGAAGTTTCCCTTTTGAAGATTAGTGGGAAGATCCTGTCATCAGTCAATCACCAGTGACACTTCATTAATTAGAGTGCAGTGTTGAAATTTAAGTGGATGATGCCTGTCTTTAAATATGAACTACAAGACAAAACGGAAGCTTAGGTTTTTCTGGTTATGTTGCTCGTAGAAATGCTAAATCAAAATTTGTTTTTTTAAACAACAAAAAAAAAACAACTTTGAGACCAAAAAAAAAGTTTGTGAGACCCAGGTGAAAAGTCACATCAGGCTCAAACCAGCAAGTTTAGCACTCTTCCTTTTTGAGGATCTGGATATTGATCTCTGCTCTCTTGCAGCTGTAGGGAGAAGAGGAGAACTATAATAGAAGCAGGAAAAAAAAAGTAAAATGGTTCTAGCTTCTGGTTTATGTATGTTTACACACTTGTGTTTTTCTTCTGTAGAGTGAAGCTAAAACACTTCGAAAAATTTCAGGACACAACAGAAGCACTTGCTGGTAAGTAAGTTAATACTATTCTTAAAAAAAAAAATAAAAAAAATCCCTGTCATGCAATAGTTCACTCATTACATGTCTCCCTGCTCTGTTTCCTTGTTTAATTTTTAAACTACAAAATTTTCGAAGTCAACTGTGTTTGTTGTTTTATAAGGTCATCTATCCAGTCTATAATGCAGAAGAGATGTAAGGAAGTCTGTATAGAAGGTTTTGACTGATACACGTTGCCTGTTGTCAATGATGGATTCTTGTTGAGGCTGAATATAACTGATTTGATTCAATATTTCGTCACTACCACTGAGACAACAGACAGATGTCAGAGTACATATATTATTTATTACATCTGCCCTTGTTATATGGATCCCTGTGACTTTTTTCAACCTAAAAAAAAGCCTGGATTACATTTAAAATAAATTCAGGAATTTAAACAAAATCAACACTTAAAATGTTTGATGCTGTGGACTACTTTGAATAGAAAAGATAAAAGTTCTAGCTAATAATTCAGAAATGTGACTGTTCCTGCTGAAAGTGCTGTATGACATCAGTAGGTGAATGTAGCAGCTTACACTTATGAGTAAAGAATGGATCTTCATATTCTGATAGGGTATGGATATCTTATAAAGGAAGCAAGAATGGAGACACCACCTTTATACAGGAGATGCTAGCGGAAGAAGTGAGATTGAAGCAGCTGTATATTCCTCTCCTTGGCATATTTTTCTAATTATGTTCCTTTTGTGTACGTTGGATTCAGATCATGCATAGTTAGACTGTTTAAAAAAAACAACAAAAAACCTCACAGAACAAAATGAAATAAAAACTTCTAGTAGTTTGCTTCAGATTTACTTATCTGTGAAGAGGGACAGATTATTCAGACTACCTATGTCACTTTTATTTTGATGGGAAGCGTATGTATGTCGCTATTTTAAGTGAGTTAGGAGCTACTTGACTAGCTTGAAATGTGGAAGCTTATCTTCATTATAAAAATGTTAAGAGGAAGCTCAGCACAGCACTGAGATTTTACCATTATATTTCATTAACATTCTGGAAATCAAAAATCACTGTCTTCTGCTCTATTTACTGTGATGAAGGTGTTGCATCAGTCACAGAATTTCAGTGTAGTGCAGAGCTGACCTGCAAAGAGTTGTCTAAGTACATGCTTAAAATATATTCTGTGGGATTGTAAAACTTTTACAGCTCAATTAATTATTTTACAGCTCCTTTCTTCAGTCTACATGCTGTATTATAAGAGTCAGTGCCTAAGTGCCCGGTCAGTGTGCTTGGCATCATTCTTTGTTGGGCATTAGATAGTATATTATTATCATCATCGGAGGATACAAGTAAGCCATTCAATTTAGGATATGATTGCTGACTAAGTGACCTGGAAAATTGCTGATTAATTAAATGATACACAATGGTCACACAAAAATGTTAACCATATATCTAAAGTATATGGCATGCTGTTTGTAGAAATCCTTAAATAAAATTGACAGAAATAGAACTTAAACCACATGGAGAAAGGAAAGGCAGCTGGGAGAAGGGTTTTTGATTTAGAGCAAGTATGTAACTTCTGGTTTGATTTAGCTACTGTATGTTGAAGTGGTATTGCAGCTCAGACTAGAGCTAATGTGGGCAGTTAAAATAAAAATACCAAGTTAGGAGTACTATTTTTACAGTTTTTATAAGGGCATAGAAACTCCATCTTTTTTTGTTTTTAACAGCATCCACAGCTCTAATAGAAGGCAAACTCAGCAAGAATTTGAAGAAAATTCTCAAGAAGATAGTGGCCAAAGATGCCCATGAACAATTGGCTGTAGCAGATGCCAAACTTGGAGGTGTCATAAAGGTAATAACTGATTTTGCCATTCTTCCTTTTGTCTAATGAAATCTTATAGTCAGATTCCACAGATCTTGCAATTACTAGCATTGGATTATGCTGCCAATGCTGTGTTGGCAGCATGGAGGATATCTAATGCATATGATCAAATGTATACTGGGAAGATGTCATCTTGGGTACACAAGTGAATGATACATTAAAAGTGCACTGAGGTGTTCACGTTTGCTTTATTTGTCTCTTAAATATTGTTTAGAAACCCAGCAGGTCAAAAAATTTATTTCCTTAATGATCCCATCTTGGAAAAGAGGGAGAGGAACCAAATAAAAAACAAACATTAAGGCAGAAACACTTACTCCTTACAAAGATGTGGCAGCAGTGGGGTGATGACATTGTCTTACTGGGTACACGTTTTTTTTTTCTGCTTTTCTCACTGTACAAGCAGGTGTGCACATCCTTCAGTCCTTGCCTGCCAGAGAAAGGAGGAAGTACAGTAAAGGTGGAATGCTTTCTCCAGTGTCTGCTAGGTGTCAAATATGTGGTTCTTATCTCATCACACAGAATCACAGAATATTAGGAGTTGGAAGGGACCTCGAAAGATCATCTAGTCCAACCCCCCTGCCGCAGCAGGATTCCATAGACCAGGTCACACAGAAGCGCATCCAGACGGGTTTTGAATATCTAGTCCAGAGAAGGAGACTCCACAACCACTCTGGGCAGTCTGTTCCAATGCTCTGGCACATGAACAGGGAAAAAATTCCTACGTGTATTCACACGGAATCTCCTATGCTTCAGCTTACAGCCATTGCCTCTTGTCAAGTCACTGGGCTTCACTGAGAAGAGCCTCACCCCATCCTCCCAACACCCACCCTTCACATATTTAAAAGCAATAGAGGAGGTCACTCCTTTAGCCTCCTCTTCTCCAAGCTAAAGAGACCCAGCTCCCTCAGCCTTTCCTCATAAGGAAGATGTCCCACCCCCTTCATCATCTTGGTGGCTCTGTGCTGGACTCTCTCCAGCAGTTCCCTATCCTCCTTAAACTGAGGGGCCCAGAACCGGATACGGTATCCCAGATGTGGCCTCAGCAGGGTAGAGTAAAGTGGAAGAAGAACCTCTCTTGACCTAATAGCCACACCCCTTCTAATCCACCCCAGAATCCCATTAGCCCTCCTGGCCACAAGAGCACGCTGCTGGCTCATGGTCATCCTTCCATCCACCAGGACTCCCAGATCCCTTTCCCCTTCACTGCTCTCCAACAGGTCAGTCCCCAACCTATACTCATACATGGGGTTGGTCTTTCCCAGGTGCAAGACTTGACACTTGGCCTTATTGAATCTCATTCAATTTCTCCCTGCCCAACTCTCCAGCCTGTCTAAGTCTCGCTGAATGGCAGCACAGCCCTCCAGTGTGTAAGCCACTCCACCCAGTTTAGTGTCATCAGCAAACTTGCTGACAGCANCCCTTTTTGAAGACTGGAGTGACATTTGCCTTCCTCCAATCCCCAGGCACCTCTCCTGTTCCCCAGGACTTATTAAAGATGATGGAGAGTGGCCTGGCAATGACTTCTGCCAGCTCCCTCAGCACCCGTGGGTTCATCCCATGAGGACCCGTGGATTTATGGATGTCCAGATGGCTTAGCTGTTCCCTAACGCAGTCCTCCTCAACTAAGGAAAACTCCTCCAGTATCCTAACATCATGTGGGGGCTCAGGGGTCTGAGGCTCCTGAGCACAGTCTCTAAGAGTATAGGCAGAGACAAAGAAGGCATTCAGTAACTCCACCTTCTTTGTATTTTCTGTCACCAAGGCACCCACCTCATTCAGCAGGGGGCCTACATTGCCTCTAGTGCTAGTTTTTCCTGCAATGTATTTGAAGAAGCCCTTCCTATGAGGTAAATTTGTTGAATTTTGAGATGTATTTGTTGAATTTTGACATAAATTTGCTGAAATTTGATGTAAACTTGGTGATTTTGACATAAACCCCGTGAAATTTGAGGTAAATTTGGTGAAATCGGAGGTAAATTCAGGCAATTTTGAGACATTTTGGAGATTTTGAGATAAATATAAGAAACAGGTAAATTCTGTGATTTTGAGGTAAATTCTGTGATTTTGAGACATTTTGAGGGAATTTTGAGAAACAGGTAAATGTAGGTAATTTTGTTGTAAATTTAGGTAATTCTGAGAAAAATTGGGGTAGATTTGAGTGATTTTTATACAAGTCTTGGAGCTTTTGAGGTAAATTTGAAAAAAACAGGTAAATCAGCAATTTTGAGGGGAATTTGGGCACTTTGGAGGGAAATTTGGGGGAAAATCTGGGTGATTTTTGAGGGCAGTGTTAGGATTTTGTGGTAAATTTGTTGAACTTTAGCCAACTTCAACCTTTTGTTATATTTTGGATTTTTTTCTGCTTTGGTTTTTTTTTTTTTTTGTTTGTTTCTGGAATCGGAATTAAAGGAAAAAATTAAAAGGATAATTAAAAAAACCCCAAATGTCCGATTGCTCTCGGTTCCAGTGATTTTTGTGCTAGCCACCTCTCAATGCATTTAGGAGACTGCTGTACCTTGCAAAATGAGGAGGATTTATTTGTTAAAAGGAATAATACCAAGGACTCTCAACTAATTCTGGAAAAGACCCAAAGCCCCTAACTCTCTATGTCTTGAATTTTCTCTCTGCGGCCAGACTGTTTCTAGTGAACTGCAAATCTTGAATCTTTGGTTCCAATGTTTACATAGCAGATAGAGCATTAAATATAAATCTCCTCTTCAAACTAGAAATGTTACTCTGTGGAGAACTGGAGTTGTTACTACCTCGAGCATCAAAGATGACTGAAACTATGGTGTAATCACTGGATTGCAGTGAGAGAACTGGGTATAATGATATTAGGCTACTGGAAGAAGGCATTTAGGGGGATATAACTGTTGTGCCTGACTTTGGACCATTGGTTTCCGTGCTGCAGGACAAGCTGAATTTGAGTTGTATACACAGCCCAATGGTTACAGAGCTGATGAGAGGAATTCGCTCACAGGTAGAAGGGCTTATTACAGGACTCCCTTCTCGAGAGATGGCAGCTATGTGTCTGGGTCTAGCACACAGGTGAGTTTATAGAGCAGCTCTGCTTCATCCTATGTCTGCCCCACTCCTTGTCCTTGGCAATTGCTTGGAGTGTCTTTAGGTATGTAACGTGGTCTCGCGCTCTGTAAGTCAAGA
The DNA here is from genome assembly GCA_013399015.1 of Galbula dea. Taxonomy (NCBI): domain Eukaryota; kingdom Metazoa; phylum Chordata; class Aves; order Piciformes; family Galbulidae; genus Galbula; species Galbula dea. The sequence continues at coordinate 37,314 of VWZX01010881.1, forward strand.
TATGTTTGTAGCTGCAATCAGTCTTAAAAATAAAGAGCTTTCCAGTTTGCCCCCACCTTTTAGGGAAAGGCTTTATCTTCACTCTAAGTTGAAGTTGATAGCTTTCCTTTGTACATTATGTGCTTCAGGATTTAGTGTGAAATGTCTCTAACAGTCAAATGGGCCATTTAAAAGTCCATTGACACTGGAGGACAAGGTGAAGACCATGATTTGCTGATTTATGCCACAATGAATACCCATCTAAAATGTAATGTAAACTTTAAAGGCATAGTTGTCTTGCCACATCGCTATCACTGCCTCTTAGGTTGAGTGGAGCAGTAGTTAAATACAAAGTTGTTGGATCAGCATTGGGTCAAGCATTCATTCATGAGTTAACTTTTAATCCATATTCTGATATGAGCTTGTCCTGTCTGAGCCATCAGCAAGTTAGAGAACTGCTTTGCTGTGGCTAGTTCCTTAAAAACAGATGTGTGTTTGCTTAGAAAATGGGCATTAATATTGAAGAAGGCCTTTGGAGATGCAAGTCCTCATTTATATTGAATGTCTTTTACTGCAGTGTACTGAGAAATTCTAAGCATACATTAAAGCCAGATAGTAATGGGCTTTCTCAGACAGTGAAAATCTGTTCCAGGAAGTTTATTCTGTTGCATTGCGTTAACTTTGCTTGTATTTGCTGATGGGTGAGCACTTATGGATTGCCTCCAGCTGCTGCAGAACTGGAAGTGATGTTGACAGATACTTTTTTGTGGGGAACCACACATGAAGAAACCAACAGCCAATCTTGTGCCACAGCACTTGTGTTCAGTCTGCTGCGTGTGGTACAGATAGCCTTAACTTTGCCTTTCATCCTTGCCACAGGGTATGTGCATGTACATGGGTCAGAGCTGTGTAAAACTTGTATGGCTTCTGGCCACAGCTGGTAGCAGCCAGTGGCATAATACTGACCTAGTATGAATGTGTGTGGACAGCTATATTAATGTAAAATAGGAACAGATGGGACATACTCTACAGCAGAATGTCAAGATACTGATGAAACTGTATTTCTGTTTCCTCAGCCTCTCCCGATACAAGTTGAAATTCAGCCCAGACAAAGTAGATACCATGATTATCCAGGCAATTTGTAAGTATATTTAGAAGTTAAATTATTAATGGATCTGGCTTAGGGTAGCTGACTTATTTACATTGGTTACAGGAAAGTACTGAAACATGCTAGGAGGAAATTGACAGCAATAAAGCAGGCATTTGTGTTCAGCTAGGCATGAGTTGTGGGTTTTTTTAATAGGGTTTTCCACAAGCAGAAACATTTTTAGCTTGATGTAGTAAACTGCTTTCCACTTCTTAGCATAGAGATCAGCTGAAATACAGACAGTGTTAGTTCTGTCCTCCGAGGTCTTCACTTCCCAACATACCTTGCTTCTGAGCAGTGTTGGGAGAATGAGCCCCATCAGACAGGACTTTGACCCTTTATTTTGGTGGTGTTTTGATTAGAGGGCAATGTAGAAGTAGGTTCTTATATTACACGTGTAAAGCTTAATGCAGTGTGTAATGCTGCATTCTGTCTCCTTTCTTTCTTAACGGAATACAGACAGGAACTGTAAATGCAGCTAGGAAAGCCCTTTCCTCATTTTTCCTTGAAGAAATCCCCATTGTAATCAACATGCTTGCTGTGAAGCAGTGGTGAGGAATTCTGTGTGGAATATTAATTCCCAGACTGTTGTCAATAATGAAACTTAGTGGAATTGAAATTAAAGATTTAGTTCAGTTCCTTCATCACTACCATTGAGACAACAGATGGGAATGTTGGTATTGCTTCAGTGGGAAATAATTTACCCTGAAGGCTCTGTAGCAATATATGCTGTGGGTGTTAAACACTTATGTTGTAAATCCGCTTATTGGTCATATCTGGTAAGTGGTGAGCCTGTTGGATTTTTGTTGGGTGTATTTATATTGGAAAGGCAACTAAAGGGCTTAAGAATATTTTAAATCAAATAATTGAGTACAAGATCAGTTTCTTACTGTTAAAACATTTTTCCTTAAAGTTTAGTAGATGGCTAAGTTTTGTATCAGTCTTGTGTGTAGCAGTTTGGCTGACTGAGAGGAAGATGGCTGCTACTCCCCTTCTAGGGGAACGTGCTTTGCAGCTGTTAGAGGAGTCTGTCCAAGACAGTCCGAGTGACAAAACTTTCAGACCACACTCAGGGGAATTCTAATATTTCTCCAATACTGTGCATGGGATTATGCAGTTCTCTGAAAAGTAAAGGCTTCTAATGTACTGCATCTTGCATTTCATTCCAGTCTTTATGGGGTAAAATACTTGTTTATATCCCTTGTTGATGTGAGTTTTCCATTTTTAGAAGAAAAGTCCATTCTTCTTTCTCTTAGCGCTTCTTGATGACTTGGACAAAGAACTGAATAACTACATCATGCGCTGTAGAGAGTGGTACGGTTGGCACTTCCCTGAACTGGGCAAAATCGTCACAGATAACCTAGCGTATTGCAAATGTGTGCGGAAAGTTGGTGAGTAAGAAGGAGGCATGAGGCTGGAGAATGTTGCGTGTTAGTGTGCAACCTGATTTGTAGACCAGCAAGTCACTCATCCAGGCAGTTAATGACCCTGTATGCAATCCTGCCTTCAGTAGCGTTGTAAATACAGCCAGTAGAAAAGTAATATGTGCTTGCATCTGTATGTTGATGAAATTCACCATTTTGAAGCTTTCATGAAAAAGTTAATACCAGATCAGTGGTCTGTTCTTCATGGACCATCAGCATATCTTCTTAGAATCACAGTTAGTCAGCAGATTACTTTGGAAAGTAGCTGCCAAAAACTGATGCAAAGAGAATTACTGCCTCTTTGCAGGTGTTCTTGGAGACCACAATTGCTGTAATTATTCATAAGAGCAGTAAAAATGACCACTATAATATTTTGGGCACTCACCTCACCTCTTAGGCATGTTCTTTGTATTGATTATTTTAATTTAATAAAAATAAATAAATAAATAACATTTGTGGTTTTAAGGAAGCTTTTTTCCCCAATTGTAGGAAGAGTTATAGATCTGATTACGTATATCTGCTTAGTGGTGTAAATGACTTCTCACTTCCTGGAATTCTTCCTTGTAATCTTGTGGCTGAAAATGTTGCAGCAAACAGCTACTGAAAAGGTGAAGTATGCAGTGTTGCAGAATAGGGACTTTCTTTCCTAGTTTCAAATTTAGTATTTCCGACCATTCTCAGCTCATATAACAAAGTCAGAATGCTGACTTGTATTTTGGAAGTTTGGAATAGGATGATGGCAGACTTGACTCACTGTTGTTATTTCGGCCTTTTGTCTCTTACTGTGACTTTTTACTACTTCATCTGGCCTCCAACACAAACATGCTTTTATCTGTCCTCCATAGGAGACAGAAGCAATTTTGCTGCCTCTGATGTTTCTGACATCCTACCAGAGGAAACTGAAGAGGATGTGAAGGCTGCTGCTGAGATTTCCATGGGGACAGAAGTATCAGAGGAAGATATAAACAATATAATTCATCTCTGTGATCAGGTATGTACATGTAGATGAATAGCAATGGGAACTTAACTTTAGCCATATCAGAGCTTCTTCTACCAAGGAAGGGTTTTCCTAGGGTGTTTGTGTGCTAGCACGCTTGTGATGGCAGTGATGATTCCAATGTTGTTGCTTTCCTGATGTACAGGCATGAAGGTGCACAGTCACTACCTCATCTGAGCCATCAGGTGTCTGTTAATGTCTGCATAGTCTTACAAAAGTGGCAGTCTTACTTTTGAGGGGAATTTTGGCATCATTGTGCTTTTAAGTCTGAGGTAATAGTACTGTATAGCTTGTTCTTAATCAGTCACTTTTGAAGCTAGGTGATAAACCCTGGGTTAAAAGTGGAGCACTGAGGCTTCAAAAGAGGTAGGAGCCCTGTGCTTCTTTCATCTTGATTGTATGTGAACACTCTGACTTTAGTGGTGCTAGTTGGATTCCTTTGTGACTTTAACTGGGGGTGGCAGGTTTAGGAGTTCCTTTTCTTGGTCTGGCCTGGGGCTGCTTGTATGGAACAAGTTAAGAGCATTTATCCTGCTTCTAGAGAATGGTGGCAAAATTCATGTGAAAACAATGTTCCATGATTTTGTCATTAAGAAAATGTCCTTACTAAATACTTTTGTTTTGCTTCGCTGTCTTTGGCGTGTTGTCAGCTTCTTTATCAGGAGCTTTGCTGAGAAAATAAATTGCATTAAGGGAGTAAGCAATATAGATCCAATACACTTTGTGGATGTAGCTCTACTCTGGGAATATGCCTTGTAATAAAGCTTTCTGTAACTTGGGCTCTTGGCTGTCTGCATTTTACTGGTCTCCTTCATTGGTATTCTTGGCATTTTCTCAATTCAATGTATTTCACACTTAATATTTGTTGGTCAGCTAATATTGATTCCTGTAACCAAACTCTGTGCCAGGTGATTGAAATCTCTGAGTATCGAACACAGCTGTATGACTACCTGAAGAACAGAATGATGGCCATTGCTCCTAATCTTACTGTCATGGTGGGCGAACTGGTTGGAGCAAGGCTTATTGCTCATGCAGGTGGGTTGTGCTGATCAGTGTAAATAAAGCTTAGATGACCTCATCAGAGATTTTCTGTGAGGAGCTGGTCAGCTAACAGCATTATGCCAGGCCCCGATGAACATCTTGTGGTAAAGGGAAGGGAAAGGTAGCTCTTGAGGAATCTGAGAATCCCAGCATGAGCTGAGACGTCACAGACTACTACCAGGTTCTTAGTTGGCCTGAGTTCTTCCTGGAATATGAGGGCAACTTAGGTCGGTACCTCTTCCGAGACATTTACTGAGCCCCCTGATAGTCTAGTTGTTTCTGAGGTAAAAAGGTGACAAACCAGCATTAAGTTTTAATAGTCAGACTAGCTGAAGGTAGCAGCCTTATTTAAGTTATCTGTGCTGCAGTTCTATGACGACACATTCTCGCTGCCAGACTTTGTCAGGAGTAGACATCACTGTACTGGAATATGTCTTGAGTCAGCCACCTGTGCTGAAATCAAACCAAGACAGTTAGTTGAAGCATGAAAGACTGAAATGGCTTTCCTGTCTTTTAGGAAGTGAATGTGAAGCATCTCTCATAGAAATAGATGGCCCTGAGCTTTCTACTTCTAAATTAGGAATATAGCTGCCTCCTGCTCTAGCTGCTCCTCTGACAAATTACTATTGCGGTGTCGCCTCCTTCTAGGTTCCCTCTTGAATCTGGCAAAACATCCAGCTTCAACAGTTCAGTTACTGGGTGCTGAGAAGGCACTCTTCAGAGCACTGAAGACTAAACGGGACACACCTAAATTTGGCCTTATCTATCATGCTTCTCTAGTGGGACAAAGCAATGCCAAAAACAAAGGAAAGGTGAGTTGCAGAATTTTTTACCAGCTTGACTTTTTCCAGAGCATGAATATCTGATTATGAGATGGAATGAGCTTCACAGTGAGGCTCTTTCAGTGGCTTGCTTTATTATATTGCTTCTTGACTATGGGGAACATGCCATTTAACAGAAATCTTTGGATGTCATTTGTTTCTGTTCAAAAAAGGAAATAGGATTGTCTATTCAACAATCAGAGTAATTACAGATGCATTCCTGCTGAGTTATGACATAATGCTGGCTTTCTCAAGGTGTATGTTACTACTCACTTCTACTTGATTGTAAAATAAGCTGTTACAGGTGTTGTCTTGCTTGGAAATCAGACTCTTGTCGTGCTAAACCTAGTCACTTTTGTGGCTTGCTTTTAAAGAGCTTAGGCTTCTATAATGCAGGTGAATGAACATGTTTTTGAATTCTATGGAAAGCAATCCAGGCAGAAATTACACCTCAAGCTAACCTGATCTGAAGGTTGAAGTAGAGTGAGATATCTATAACTAAATTGCTGTCTTAGATGTTTCCCTTTATTCTTCCAGAAAATAAGTTATGTTAACGGTATTTTTAGTGTTGATAAAATGATGTTCTAATTGGGTTTTGGACTAAATATTACTAGTAGTGAATGTTTACTTTGTTCTTTTATTTATGAGTATGGCTCACAGATCAGAGTGAATCATTGCATCATGTTAAGTCTTAGCAATTAATATTCTTTTTGGGTTTTCCAGATTTCTCGAATGCTGGCAGCTAAGACTGCCTTGACTATTCGTTATGATGCCCTTGGAGAGGATACTAGTGCTGAAATGGGAGCTGAGAACAGACTAAAAGTAGAGACCAGACTGAGGCTTTTGGAAGAGAGAGGGGTAAGTCTAGCAGAGGGCTTCATGAAGCTGGCATTCTTATAGTATGATTTTCTGACACATTGCTTTCTGGGTCTTTTCCCTTTACTCAGTTGTGTGAGTGTCACTCTTACTCTAGTTTCTCCCAACCTTGCCTGGAGCAGTAGGATTTCTAAACTGGCTGCAGCCATTTGTGTGCTAGTTTTTCATATTTACATGCCTGTCTTCATTTACATTATACTGAAAAATCTTGATTCTGAACAAGATGAATAAAGTGTCTTTGTGTTCTACTACATCTCTGTATTCATTACAAAAATACGCTTACTACTTCATAGATTTTCTCTTACCTTAGAAACAAACACATTAAGGTTTTCTTCCTGGCTTACATTTTCCACCATGGTTCCCAAAATCTGAATGCTGGCCTGTTGATGCTTAGTCTTAAGAAGCTTTCTATGTAGCTAAAGCAAGATGTTACTCTACTAATTACTGCATTGCCCTCCTGTCACCTAATGCGTATCATGTCTTTCTTAACCTGCAAATCCATCTGTTGCCATTGGCACAGCATGCTAGGAGAACACAGGGTTCACTTTCCTCTTTTAGGTGGCATGCCTGCAATCTTATAAATGAGGACTACGTTTACCCTTCCAAGTTAGAGCATCTGATACTAATACTGTAGTACTGGCATTGCTAGAACAAAAAAGAGAAAAATACAGAAAAGCCTGCCTGGTCCTCTTTGAGCATTTCACAGATGGTGATACTTTTCATTGGAGCAAAGGCAAGGAGACATGTTAATAACAAAACACAAACTGATCACCTGACAAGTACAAATTTAATTCAAATCCAGTTTGGGGTCTGTATTGTGGTTTTAAGCTTGACTTTATGCCAGGCCTTTGATACTTGCCCTGACATACAGTTATCCTTGGGGGAAAAAAAAAAAAAAAAGTGTAAACAGATTTTTAGCTGGTCTTGGCTGTTTAGAAGTATGATGTTGTATGTCATGCAGCTGTGGTACATTTGATCCACTACTAGATACTCTCTACTCGAATTGGACTCTTGAAGAGCAATATTAGGGAGACACATGCCTTTCTCAGCCCTGTTACCTCCTTGTCACTGTTCTGCTTCCAGGTGTGAAATTCTTAGATACACAGGAATCTGACCAATAATATGTCTCTATTTCCATTTTTAATTCTTCTCAAGAGCTGTAGAGCTTGTGTTGTGAATTGGTTTTGCTATGAGTAATTTGTTTTTCACTTCTAAATTTTTGTTATAGGTAAGAAGAATAAGTGGCACTGGAAGAGCCTTGGCCAGGGCAGACAAGTATCAAAACAAAAGGTGAATCATTTTTCCTTTCAACTTGGCTGGGTATAAGTAACTCTCCATGGTTTTATTTCTGAGAAGCCTTTTGGTTGTGAGCTGATTTGACTTCAGATTCAGAAAACACTGTGCTCTTAAACACTGATGACAGTCCCATTGCTGACGAGAATTTCCATTTTCCTCACATTTTACAGTTGTGGTAAAGCCAGTGAACTGGAGAAACAGTCCTGATTTTCTTAATAGCAAATACTGACGTCATATGATAAGAAGTATATTTAGATGCTGTTAGCATTAGCCCAAAACACTGAACATTTTGGGGAGTTACTATGGAGCAGCTCTGTTTAATACAAGTCTGAAAAAATTAAATTTGAGACAAAGTTTGAATTAATTTCTTTTGACATGGAAGCTGTCCTAGAGGCCTACTTAGTATTTTTATTCAAAAAGACCCAACAAACAAACAAACAAACACACTTACTTTGAGCTAAGTTTCGTCTCCTTGTTTAGGTGTATCATATGTTGTGGCATTATGGCCTACCTAGTTTTCTGTGTAATAAGTAGTATGTGTCTTAAGCAGTAGATAGGGTCTGTACTACGGATGCTGTTTGAGCAGTTTCTGGTTCCTGAAGTGACACTGTAAATTGCAGCTGGGACAGCTGAACATTTAAGGATTTGAACACGTGGTTTTTAGTTCTGAGCTGTGACATCTGGGTTTTTCACTTAATTTGGTTGCAGCTTCTAGCTTAGCTTGGCCTGCTTATTTTGCTGAATCTCTGGTGTAGAGTGTTCAAGTGTTCAGCAAAACCAGGGCTGGCTGCTAGTTCTGTGAGGAAAAAGTAGCTCTGTTGCACCCATCTGGAATTCCCAAACAACTTTCTCAAGCCTAACTGTAACTTCCATTTCATGTGCTAGGCATTTCAAAGTGTAGTGATGGTTGTGATTTCTGAGCAGCTTTTGAAAAGACAGCATCAGTAAATGAAGCATCAGGACATATAAAGAGGCAGTAGCTTAGGGAGGAGGGTGTTGAGGGGACAACATACATGCTGGTTTTGGACCTCCTGAAATGAATTACTGCTAGCATATGTTTCTGCTGTCAGACATGCTTTGCAAATGTGTCTAGTCTTGGAGGAGAAATTGAAGATAGTTCCTGACTGTTTCACTCAGTCTGGCTGCCTAAAGTGGAAACTAATTCACACACAGAATCACAGAGTATTAGAGTTGGAAGGGACCTCGAAAGATCATCTAGTCCAACCCCCCTGCCGCAGCAGGACTCCATAGACCACGTCACACAGAAGCGCATCCAGACGGCTTTTGAATATCTAGTCCAGAGAAGGAGACCCCACAACCGCTCTGGGAAGTCTGTTCCAGTGCTCTGTCAAATGAACTGGGAAAAAATTCCTACATGTATTCACACGGAATCTCCTATGCTTCAGCTTACAGCCATTGCCTCTTGTCAAGTCACTGGGCTTCACTGAGAAGAGCCTGACCCCATCTTCCTGACACCCACCCTTCACATATTTAGAAGCAATAGAGGAGGTCACCCCTTAGCCTTCTCGTCTCCAACCTAAAGAGACCCAGCTCCCTCAGCCTTTCCTCATAAGGAAGATGTTCCAGCCCCTTCATCATCTTGGTGGCTCTGCGCTGGACTCTTTCCAGCAGTTCCCTATCCTTCTTAAACTGAGGGGCCCAGAACTGGATACAGTATCCCAGATGTGGCCTCATCAGGGTAGAGTAAAGTGGAAGAAGAACCTCTCTTGACCTACTAGCCACACCCCTTCTAATCCACCCCAGAATCCCATTAGCCCTCCTGGCCACAAGAGCACACTGCTGGCTCATGGTCATCCTTCCATCCACCAGGACTCCCAGATCCCTTTCCCCTTCACTGCTCTCCAACAGGTCAGTCCCCAACCTATACTCATACATGGGGTTGGTCTTTCCCAGGTGCAAGACTCGACACTTGGCCTTATTGAATCTCATTCAATTTCTCCCTGCCCAACTCTCCAGCCTGTCTAA
>VWZX01010885.1:21703-42162 GCA_013399015.1 Galbula dea
TTAGTAGGTCAAGAGTGGTTCTTCTCCCCCTTTACTCTACCCTGGTGAGGACACATCTGGAATCTTGTGTCCAGTTTTGGGCCCCTCAGTTGAAGAAGTTTAGGGAACTGCTTGAAAAAGTGCAGCACAGAGCCACCAAGATGACGAGGGAGGTGGAACATCTTCCTGGTGGGGAAAGGCTGAGGGAGCTGTGTCTCTTTAGCTTGGAGAAGAGGAGGCTAAGGGATGACCTCATTTATGCTTTTAAATACATGAAGAGTGGGTGCCAGAAGGATGGGTTCAGGCTCTTGTCAGTGAAGCCCGGTGAGAAGACAAGGAGTAATGATTGTAAGCTGAAGCATAGGATGTTCCATGTGAAGGCAAGAAAATTTTTTTTCCCAGTGAGGGTGTCAGAGCACTGGAACAGACTGCTCAGAAAGGTTGCGGAGTTTCCTTCTCTGGAGGTATTCAAAACCCATCTGGACGTGCTTCTGTGTGACCTGGTCTAGGGAATCCTGCTGTAGGAGGGGGGTTGGACTAGATGATCTTTCGAGGTCCCTTCCAACTCCTAATATTCTGTTATTCTGTGATTCTGTGAATCATGTATTCTATGGTTTTATATCTAAATGTGCTTTCAAAAGCTGCTTTATCACAACGAAAAAAGTATAGGAAATGGGAATGGACTCTCTGGTGATATAAGCTTAGAATATAACACTTTATGTGAAGTCTGCATGAAAATAGTTATGAATAAATTTAGGTACAATACCTGAAAGCCTTAGATTAAAATTGATGTGGCAGACCTGAACATCTAGACCCTTTTTCTCTAAAGCTACACCCCAAATCTAGAGGCTGGGTCCCAATAAATAAGCATTTGCAACCATATTTTTGCTCTGAACACCTTCCTGCTGTAGATCAGGAGCTCTGATTGCCTGGAATCATGTGTTGGGAATCTGCTTCCATGGTAGTGCCTTTGCTCTAAAGTCCCCAAAGGGCTCATTTTAAAGAAACAGTCACTGTGTCTTTAACATTTTGTAATAGAGCAAAGCCTCAGATCCTTCATTTCACAGTGGGGAAGATCCAGCTTCAGCTCTGATCTTGATGTATAGGAGCTGAAACCCATTGCCCACATACCCAGGAGCGGTGTTGGACGCTGATCAGGGAGGAGTATTTGCCTACCTCTCACTGCCCATGAGGATGTGCCATAGTGAGCAAAGGATTGATGATCCAAAATGTCAGAGAAAGGTAAGACCGTGAGGCTAGCTGTGACTCTGAAGCTCCGTGACTTGAGAGGATAGGATAAGCAGATAGAAAAATTGCAGACTCTCCTAGGAGGACTGCAGCAGTATTTTAGCACTTCCATATGTATCATCTATATTTTCAGTAACACTGCAGAGCAACGAAGTGAATCAATTAAGAGAATCAGCATTTCTTACTGTGAGGGCAACAGAGATCTGTATCTAACCTGAATTAAGTGAAGCTTCTCAAGGAGGCCTCCATGATTATCCAGGCTGGGTACAAGTATTGCTGTGCGGGTGCAAACTATGTACCTATCACTAGTTCCCCATCTAAAAGCACATTGGACACATAAGGACATATATGAACCACAAGACTAATCCTTAAGGGCTTAGATTTCTTTGTAGCTCACAACTATGAGATATCAGATTTTTAATTTCTATGGAGTAATCCTCATCCTTTTATGACCACTAAGCAGTCTGAAAAACTGTTTCATCTGTTGTTTCTAATACCTATAGTTAACCTAAATGACTGGTTTTATCTCTTTAGAGTGAATGAATTACAGCAAAAGAAATAGACTTATTTGGAGCCAGTAGTGTGTCCAGGTGGCAAAGAAGGCCAACAGCATCCCGGCTTGTATCAGGAATAGTGTGACCAGCAGGAGCAGGGAGGTGATCTTGCCACTGTACTCGGCACTGGTGTGGCCACACTTCGAGTACCGTGTGCAGTTTTNACAGAAAGAGTGGTGACATATTGGAATAGGCTGCCCAGGGAGGTGGTGGAGTCACCATCCCTGGAGGTTTTTAAGAAGAGGATAGATGTGTTTCTTCAGGGGATGATTTAGGGATAAGAGTAGTGTAGGGCTATTGGTTGGACTAGATGACCTTGAGGGTCCTTTCCAACCGTAATGATTCTGTGATTTTGTGATTCTGTGGATCTGAAATTTACAAATCCACTGTCTGATGTAAAATGACTAATTCTGGACAATGTTGAGCCCTGTCAGTTTTCTTTACATTAGTATAATGCAAGCTGTCAGTGTCATACAACAAAGATGGATGAGGATCTGCCATATCCTCTTCCAATTACACAGCAAGTGGTGAGAGTTGTAATTTATGTCTGTAAGGTACTAAATACATCAAAGAATCTAAAGAGAGACTTTTTATGTCTAACAGGAATCCACTAGATCAGGTTGCCCAAAGACCCATCCAGCCTGGCCTTAAAAGCTTCCAGGGATGGGGCTTCCACAACCTCTCCGGACAACCTCTTCCACTGTGTCACCACCCTAACAGTGAAGAACTTCCTCCTAAAGTCTAAACTAAATCTACCCAGCTCTAGCTTGCATCCATTTCCCCTGGTTCTATCACTACCTGACCTCTTAAAAAGTCCCTCACCAGCTTTCTTGTAAACCCTCTTCAGATACTGGAAGGCCACACTAAGCTGTCCTTGGAGCCTTCTCATCTCCAGGCTGAAGAACTCCAACTCTCTCAGTCTGTCCTCACAGAAGAGGTGTTCCAGTCCTCTGATCATTCTCGTGGCCCTTCTCTGGACTCGCTCCAGCACCCCCATATCCCTCTTGTAATAGGGGCTCCAGAACTGGATGCAGTATTCCAAGTGGGGTCTCACAAGAGCAGAAAGAGGGGGAGAGTCACTTCCCTCAACCTGCTGGCCTTGCTTCTCTTGATGCAGCCCAGGATACGTTTGGCCCTCTGGGCTGCAAGCACACACTGGTGGTTNTTCTCGGGGCCCTTCTCTGGACTCGCTCCAGCACCCCCATATCCCTCTTGTAATAGGGGCTCCAGAACTGGATGCAGTATTCCAAGTGGGGTCTCACAAGAGCAGAAAGAGGGGGAGAGTCACTTCCCTCAACCTGCTGGCCTTGCTTCTCTTGATGCAGCCCAGGATACGTTTGGCCCTCTGGGCTGCAAGCACACACTGGTGGTTCATGTTAAGCTTCTCATTCACCAGCACCCCCAAGTCTCTTTCCTCGGGGCTGTTCTCAAACCATTCTTCATCCAGCCTGTATCGGTGCTTGGGATTGCCCCAACCCACATGTAGGACCTTGCACTTGGTTTTGTGGACCTTCATGAGGTTGTCATGGGCCCAGTACTGTCCATGTCCATGTCCCTCTGGATGGCACCCCTACACTCCAGCATATCAACTGTACCACACAGCTTGGTGTCATTGGCAAACTTGCTGAAGGAGCACTCAATGCCACTGTCCATGTCACTGACAAAGATATTGAAGAAGACTGGTACTTGTACTGACCCTTGAGGGACTTCACTTGTCACTGGCCTCCATTTGGACATGGATCCATTGACAGCCACTCTTTGGGTACAGCCGTCGAGCCAATTCCTTATTCACCAAAGTCCTATCCCTGTCCCTAAAGCTTTAATCCTGTATTCTACAGACTGTCTAGTGACTCTCACCATATCAGTTCTGTCAGAGGGCACTCTACCCATGAAGACTTGGAGTCATCTATTGAGATGCAGACTCCAGAGAGCCATCCGAGCTTGCTCAGAAAACCTATCAAAAACACGGCAAATAGGGGCCACTGACAAGTGGAGTCCACATGCACTCAGAGCAAAGAAATACAATGGTCCCACATGTTTGTTATCTCAGCTGATTTGGCTCTCCTGCTCCCTTAATTGTGCAAAGATTTTTTTATCTGTGAGATGTTAGTGGGACTGTTTGTGTCAGTAAGAACCCACCGCAGCAGGGAAGTCTTGCAAAATCTGCTCCCCTCCTGGGGAAAGTGGAGAGTAGGGTATTTGAGCCTGTCTGTGGGAAGCAGAGGGCAAGGAGGGGAGGGAAGTCACGACTAGCCAAATAGCTAGAATTAGGTTTTCTCTTTTGCAACTTCCCCCTTCCAATTTATTATTATTATTCAGTGTCCCTACAATTATTCGAGCTTCACTGGGCCTTTTTCCCTGTTATTTTTTCTTAAAAAGACCATGTGCCAAAGTTCGAGTCAAGGCAATTCAGTACAGAGCTGCCGAATGCTGAAGATTTCTTTCCCTGGTAGGTGCAGGTTGGCCTCACCTCTACACTAAAGCAAATTTTTTAACTGGTGGGATTGACACCATATTTCCAGGCAGGCACCAAACCTCTGTGTGCTGTACCAGAACTGGGGTCTGAAAGGCATACAGTGTATTTCACAAGCAAGGATGTAATTGCACAAGCTGCTCTCACTTTATGTTCTGGTGATGGTCTTAAGTGACTTCACCAGGCAGGCATCCTTCTCCAACGTCTTGGGGATTGTTATTCTGAAACTTGATGTGCTGTGGTAAAGTTCAGTTACTGTACCTCAAACAATTTAGTTACAAGATTTGAGAGGGTTTAGAAATATAAGAGAAGGAATTGTTCAGTTTCTGGAGAAGAAATGGCTTAATAATTTTGTGTTTAATAGTAATGAGTTTTCCATTGACAGAATCTATGAATGAATGCTACAACATGCCCAGTCTGTGCTGTGTTATGTCTCAACAGCTGTTTCTTGAAACTTTATACCACTGAGGTAGAGGTGAAGGTGCCTGTGCCATTTAAAAACACTCATTTTCAAATTAATTATTTTAAAACAACAACAACAAAAAAGTAGTCAGATTGTTTCCTCCCTTATCACCACAATATTCAGCCTCTGGCAACCTACACCTTGCATACAGGATAATCACATTCTCTTAATTTCTGTCCTTATTAGTACTTCTGCAAAATCCTCACTGGTCTTTTCAGGGAAGCAGCATTATAGACTAACTGTAAACAAAAAAAATATACTTGCATTCTAAGCTATATCCATGTCTTTGTGTATATGTTGCACGTGCAGATTGCAGCACTCGTCTATTTCTCAGCTGCTTAGTAATTGATTTCAGAAACTAATTTAAGACTAGTAAATACAAGGGCCATACATTTACTCTTTCTTAACTTATTCCCTTTTTTTCAGTGAAGTTAGTCCTACTTTTTAATGCTCTATGAACACATACAATTATCTTTTCCTGATATCTATGTGTAGAGAGGGATTAAAAATTTATTTACCAAACAATGTCAAAATTTAGATATGAGAAGCTGAATCTTCCACTATAAGGTCTTTAATGAGCACAAGCCTCTTGGAGAAACACAGACCTAATTCCTTCACAGATCATTGTTATTTCAGCAGACACATTTTGAATTTTTACTAACCTAAATGTAGAGAGATATGTTTGACTCATATATCTAAACTCTCAGCATCTTTTCCCTTTTTCTAAGCCTCAAACAAAGCAAAAATTTTTTTCATGTTATTTGATCTCTCAGAGTCAAAGACCCTAGTTATGTTTGTCCTGAATATTTCTATTACCTGTAATCCTTTGCAGGTTTATCTGTTCCTAATCCTGCCATTCTCTGCATGCAAGTGATCCCTGCTCTGGAAGATGTTCACCTCCCACCAGCTTCTCTTTGCAGCAGTGGCAGCTCTGACAGACTTCCCCAGCTTTCCCCACAGCTTCTGTTATTTTAGCTTTTAGAAAGAATGTTAACACTGTGAATTTATGTCAGATTCATATCAGATATATATACTATTTATATCAGATGTCAACAAATTAACAGGATCATCACCACCTTCCTCCATTTCATCTCCCCTCTCTTCCAAAAATCTCTAGAGAATAAGTTTCAGTGGCTGTTTCAGTCTGCTTTAGGCTGTAAGCATCCTACTTCAGAACCAATCATTCATTTCCATGGTGTTGCCAGAAAACAAAACAAAAGAAACAAACAAAAAAGGTACAGAAAAAAACCCAAAGCAAACAAACAAACAAACAAAACCAAACCCCAAACCAAAACAAAAAAAAAAAATCAACCCCACAAAACAGTGGAACATGGTCAAAAAGACATTTCACTTATGAATAGTGCAGGTCTGGGTACAACAGAACTATTATTGAATTTGTCTCAAAGTAGGCAGCCTGAGCCAAAAGTAAAAGGTTATTTTAACGTTTGCTTTCATGAGTGGTTCTAAATGCTTTTGCTCTGCTCCTCAAACTAGTACTCCCGGACTTTAAACTAGTACACTGGGTCTGAGGGGCCAAGATATGTTTACAACGATAATTCAGTGTCTGAGAACGAGGTCCTCAAAGGGCAATAAGTTCAATAAGTTAAGAGCTACTGATAACAAGTTATAGAATGAAAAAGCCAAAGGAAGGGTAACTAAGATCTCTGAGGCACTCATCTCAGAAGTGTAAGCTCTGGATGCTGCTTTTTACATGAAGACATTACATGCGAAAGTCAGTAGCTATAATGCATAAGGAGTAGCTGAAAACCAGCACCAGCAGCTACTTGTAACCCTTTATTTAATACCAAAATATTTTCTGAGTTACTTTAAGATCCTGTAGGATTAGCTCAACCCTGCAACGGATCCCTGGATTCCTTCCGGACATTCCTTTCCAGATCCTGGGAGCCATTTGTTTGGCAGCACAAGCACCAGCTGGTGAACAAAAAATGTGCTGGACAAGGCAGCCTCACAGACAAGTATCGAACATTATTCTCAGGTGCAGAACAGCAAACTTGAACCTTTTGGGTCCACTAAGATGACAAATAAACTAAGGCAGTCTCCTATTATACAAAAGATGCGTACAGGTGCTGCTGACCTGCTCTAGTGCTTTCAAAGAATAACTGCATCTGTTTCCTCAGAAGATAATGTTAAGGTCTGCATTGGACGAGGATAAGGCTGAGGTGCTTAGTGCATTCTTTGCCTCAGTCTTTAATAATAAGGCTGTTGTTTCAAAGGTAATTCATTCCCCTAATATGGGGAATATGGTCAGGGAAAGGTGTGACTCCCCCCTAGTCCAAGAGGAGATGGTTAGTGACCTGCTGCGTCACTTGGATGAGCACAAATCCATGGGGCCAGATGAGCTGCACCCAAGGGTGCTGAAAGATCTGGCGGAGGTGCTCACTGAGCCACTTTCCATCATTTTTCAAAAGTCCTGGCTGATGGGGGAGGTGCCAGCAGACTGGAAATCAGCCAATGTTACCCCCATATATAAGAAGGGAAAGAAGGATGATCCGGGAAATTACAGGCCTGTCAGTCTGACTTCTGTGCCAGGAAAGCTGATGGAGCAGATCATCCTGAGTGTGCTTCTGCAGCACTTGCAGAGCGGCCAGGGGATCGGATCCACTCAGCATGGCTTCATGAAAGGCAGGTCCTGTATGACTAACCTGATCTCCTTCTATGATGGGGTAACCCGCTTATTAGATGAAGGAAGGGCTGTGGATGTTGTCTACCTTGACTTTAGCAAGGCGTTTGACACAGTTTCCCACAGCATTCTCCTTGAGAAACTGGCTGCTCGTGGCTTGGATGAGCACACCCTTGGCTGGATCAAAAACTGGTTGGATGGCCGAGTCCAGAGGGTTGTGCTCAATGGAGTCAAGTCTGGTTGGCGGCCGGTCACGAGTGGTGTCCCTCAGGGGTCAGTGTTGGGGCCTCTCCTGTTCAACATCTTTATTGATGACTTGGATGAGGGGATAGAGTGCACCCTTAGTAAGTTTGCAGATGACACTAAGCTGGGTGGGAGTGTCGATCTGCTTGAGGGTAGGCAGGCTCTGCAGAGGGACCTAGATAGGCTGGATAGATGGGCAGAGACCAATGGGATGAGTTTTAATAAGGCTAAATGTAAAGTCCTGCATTTTGGGCGTAACAACCCCCAGCAGCGCTACAGGCTCGGGAAGGTGTGGCTGGAGAGCTCCCCAGCAGAGAAGGACCTGGGGGTGCTGATTGACGGCCGGCTGAACATGAGTCAGCAGTGTGCCCAGGTGGCTAAGAAGGCCAATGGCATCCTGGCTTGCATCAGGAATAGTGTGACCAGTAGGAGCAGGGAGGTGATCTTGCCACTGTACACGGCACTGGTGAGGCCACACCTCGAGTACTGTGTGCAGTTTTGGGCACCGCAGTTTAGGAAGGACATTGAGCTACTAGAGAGGGTGCAGAGAAGGGCAACTAAGCTAGTCAGGGGTCTGGAAAACAGGCCTTATGAGGAGAGGCTTAGGGAGCTGGGCTTGTTTAGCCTGGAGAAGAGGAGGCTGAGGGGAGACCTTATCGCTCTCTTCATCTACTTGAAAGGCCATTCTAGGGAGGTGGGTGTTGGCCTCTTCTCCCTTGTGACTAGTGACAGCACTAGAGGGAATGGGCTTAAGCTGAGCCAGGGTAGGTTTAGATTAGATATTAGGAAGAATTTCTTTACAGAAAGAGTGGTGAGATATTGGAATGGGCTGCCCAAGAAGGTGGTGGAGTCACCGTCCTTGGAGGTTTTTAAGAAGAGGATAGATGTGTTTCTTCAGGGGATGATTTAGGGTTAAGAGTAGTGTAGGGCTATTGGTTGGACTAGATGATCTTGAGGGTCCTTTCCAACAATAATGATCCTGTGATTCTGTGATTCTTTGATCCCATAGAGAAGAAGATCTTGGACTCTACAGCCACTCTAGAAATCAGAGGTTAGTATTTAACACCAGAAAACTGCGATGATCTGGCAGAGCCCCGTACTCAGTCTTTCCTGATGGCCAACAAACTGGGTGTTGGACCTGATACTTTAGAGTATACCCCAAGAACTCTGTACCTAAATGAGAGGTACTTGTATTCTGGTTTAGAATTTAGCCCTCAGTTTCCATATCAAACTTTTGTCAGGATGCACAACACACAGACAGCTAGCATCATAACAACTTACACTGAATTGTTCATTTGGCTGTATATTCACACCACATACCCATAAATGTTTGATGAATATGCATCCTACCCATGAAGTTTCCCATAGTTTTTTTAGACCTAGAATGTCTATACCAGCTAAACACCAGGTTTGCTGACAAACACTGAAAAAAAAATGGAGAGGAGGAATTGGCTGCTATTCAATGGCTTCCTGTTTAATTAAAGCTTACTGCAAATGAATGAAATTCTTTATCACCTACTGATTAGGTCTGAGCTGACTTACACAACAATAAATCAGCCAGGCACTTTGACGTTATATCAAGACATGTAGGATGTTAACATCCTCCTGATTGTGCAAATACTTTCTGTTAACATAGCAAACCTTGAACTAAAGAATGAAATTAGTTTTACAAATATCTAGTGAGTGGTATTATTTCTGACAACAGTGCAATCTGACTGACAATGTGATCCTTTTTAAAGAGTTATCTAGGAGGTGAAGCTGGTAACAGAAGTGGAACAGATTCAGAGGTATTGTTGACTGTATCAGAAAGTTCAGTCCCTGGTGAAACTTGATATTGCTTTACTTATTTGTGTACACAAGAAAAAGATCAGTATTTGCTGAGACATCTCATTTAAAAAATTCCAGTGAGGGGCATCATGAAAACAAGATCTAAACCAGCTGTTAGATAGCTACACACAGAAACCTAAAGTTGCCCTGCTTTTCTCCAAACATAACCTTAGAATCCAAAGGCAGAGATATCTATGAAAACTCTGTGAGTTATAGTCTAACATGCTCACTGTGAACATGGGGATAGGACATTTGGAAATGGAACATTGAGGGAATAGGAGGAATAGGACATGTGCAAGTCTAGTAGGACATTTTATAAACTAGTTTCCCCTTTGAGCTTCATTGCACACACCTAGACAACTTATCACAGACAAGATCTTTCTTTGGCCAAGAAACAAAGAAAATATTTAGTTCTTGTGTTCCCTTGCCTCAGTAGTGTAGCTTATTCCCATGCATGTTACACCCTCACCTCTTTGCTTTCCTAGACATATTTCCCTTTGTCCCAAGTATTTCTCCAACATGGGCATCTGTACTGCAGCTGCAAAAGATATGGAAGGCTGGAGGAAGCCCAAGGGATACCAACAAATGTGCAAGGAGGCAGTGTAAGAGGTATCTCCCCTGAGCACCACATAAGGGTCAAGGTAACAAGGGGGCAGATATTCTCAGTGTCACCAGATACTGTTGTCACTGCCTAGAGGAAACATAGAAACATCTCACAGTTGGAAAGGACCTTCAAGATCATCAAGTCCAACAAATACCTCTACATTATTGCCATCCCTAAACCAACCCCCTAAGACCCACATCTAACCTTTTTCTGAAAACCTCCAGAGATGGTTGCTCCATCATCTCCCTGGGCAGCCTATTCTAACGCTTCTCCACTCTTTCGGTGAATAATTTTTTCCTAATATCTAATCTAAACCTTCCCTGGCACAACTTGAACACACTCGCTCTAGCCTCATTGCTAGTTACAAGTGAGAAGAGGCCAACACTCACCTCTCTACAACCTCCTTTCAGGTAACTGAAGAGAGCAATAAGGTCTCCCCTCAGCCTCCTCTTCTCCAAGCTAAACAGCCCCAGTTCCCTGAGCCTCTCCTCATAAGGCCTGTTCTCCAGACTCCTGATCAACTTAGTTGCCCGTCTCTGTACCCTCTCCAGCACCTCAATGTCCCTCCTATACTGCGGTGCCCAAAACTGCACACGGTACTCAAGGTGTGGCCTCACCAGTGCCGTGTACAGTGGCAAGATTACCTCCTTACCTCTGCTGGCCACACAATTCCTGACACAAGCCAGGATGCCATTGGCCTTCTTGGCCACCTGGGTACACTGCTAGCTCATGTTCAGCCAGCTGTCACAACCCCGGGTCTCTCTCTGCCTGGTAACTTTCCAGCTACTCCTTCCCCAAGCCTGTAACACTGCTGGGGGTTGTTGTGACCAAAATGCAGGACCCAACACCTGGCCTTGTTAAAACTCAAACAATTGGCCTTTGCCCATTGATGGAGCCTGTCTATGTCCCTCTGCAGAGCCTGCCTACCCTCAAGCAGACCAACACTTCCACCCAGCTTAGTGTCATCTGCAAACTTACTAAGGGTGCACTCTATCCCCTCATCCAAGTCATCAATAAAGATGTTCAATGGGAGCAGCCCCAGCACTGAGCCATAGGGAACACCACTTGTGACCAGCCACCAACTGGATTTGACTCCATTGAGCACAACTCTTTGGACTTGGCCATCCAACCAATTTTTGATCCAGAAAAGCATGTGGATATCCGAGCCACGAGCAGCCAGCTTCTCTAGGAGAATGTTATGGGAAATTGTCAAATGCCTTCCTAAAGTCCAGGTAGACAACATCCAAAGCCCTTCCTTCATCCAATAACAGTGTCACCTCATCATAGAAGGAGATCAGGTTAGTCAAACAGGACCTGCCCTTCATAAATCCATGCTGACTGGGCCTGATCCCCTGGTTGTTCTGCATGTGCCACAGAAGTGTACTCAGGATGATCTGCTCCATCCTGGTACAGAAGTCAGACTAACAGGTCTGTGATTTCCCAGATCATCCTTCTGTCCCTTCTTATGTATGGGGGTAACACTGGCTGATTTCCAGTCTTCTGGTACCTCCCCAGTCAGCCAGGCCTGCTGGAAAATGACACAAAGTGGCCTGGCAAGCACCCTGGCAAGCTCTTTCAATACTCTTGGGTGCATCCCATCCCGATCCATGGATTTGTGCACATCCAGGTGATGCAACAGGTCACTGACAACCTCCTACTGAATTGTGTGGGGGTTTATTCTGTTCCCAGTCCCTTTTTCCTAGCTTTAGGGCACGGATTCCCTCTAAGTAGTTAGTCTCAATATTAAAGACTGAAGCAAAGAAGTCATTAAGCACCTCAGCCTTGTCCTCATCTTTTGTCACTAAGTTTCCTCGGGCATCCATTAGAGAATGAAAGGTTGCATTCGTCCTTCTTTTGTTATTAATATATTTAAAGAAACTTTTTTTGGTGGTCACTTACGATGGAGGCCAGGTTGATTTCTAACTGGGCTTTGGACCTTCTAATTCCTGCCCTACACAGCCTCACGACGGCTTCATAGTCTTTGAGAGTGGCCTGCCCCTTCCTCTAAAGGCAATAAACTCTCCTTTTTTCCCTGAGTGCCAGCCAGAGCTCCCTATTCAGCCAAGCTGGTCTTCTATGCTAGTGGCTTGCCTTACAAGAAATAGGCACAGCCTGCTTTTAGGCCTTCAACATCTCACTCTTGAAGAGCCTCCAGCCTTCCTGGGCTCTTAAATCCTTAAGTACTAACTCCCAATAAATTCTGTAAAACAGACTACGAAACAAGTTAAAGTCCACCCTTTGGAAGTCTAAGATGGCAGTTTTGCTACCCCTCCTCCTGACTTCTCTGAGGATAGAGAACCGCACCAGTTCATGGTCACTGCACCCAACACGACCTCCAACTGTCACATCCCCTACCAGCCCTTCCCTGTTCACAGAGAGTAGGTCTATTAGAGCCCCTTCCATGGTTGGCTTACCCACCAACTGTCTCAGGAGGTTGTCCTCAACACATTCCAGAAACCTTTGGGACTGTTCCATCACTGCTATGTTGTAATCCCAGCAGATATCAGGGAAATTGAAATCCCCCACAAGAACAAGGACAAACGATCTTGCTCCCCTCCAGCGTATCAACCGTACCACACAGCTTGGTGTCATCAGCAAACTTGCAGAGGGAGCATTCGACATCACTTGATGCCACATTTTGAGTTGAAAGAAACATTTAAAGGTCACCAAATCCTACTCCCCTGCAGAAAGCAGAGACGTCTTTCCCTTGATCAGGTTGCCCAGAACTCCATCCAACTTAACCCTGAATGTTTCCAGGGACGGAACTTCTACTATGTTTCTGGGTAACCTGTTCTGGTGTTTGACAACCCTCGTTGTAAAAAATTTCTTCCTTATATCTAGTCTGAATCTCTCCTCTTTTAGTGTAAAACTAACACCCCTTGACCTTTCACAAAAAGCCCTGCTGAAAAGATCGTCCCCATCTTTTTTCTAGGCCCCCTTTTAGTACTAAAGGCTAGAATAAGGTCTCCCTGGAGCCTTCTCTTCTCCAGGCTGAACAATTTCAACTCTCTCAGCCTTTCTTCATAAAAGAGGTGTTCCAATACTCTGATCATTTTTGTGGCCTTTCTCTACAACCACTCCAACATGTTCATGTCTTTACTGTGCTGACAATTTCTGTGCTGGATGCAGTACTCCAAGTGAGGACTCACCAGAGTGATGTAGAGAGCTAGAATCATAGAATTGTGAGAGTTGGAAGGGACCTTAAAGATCATCTAGTTCCAACCCCCATGCCTGGCAGGGACACAATCCACTAGACCAGGTTGCCCAGGGCCCCATCAAACCTTGTCTTAAAAGCTTCCAGGGATGGGGCTTCCACAACCTCTGTGGGCAACCTGTTCCACAGTCTAACCTCCTCCTTTGAGCTGTTAGCCATGCTTCTTTTGATGCAGCCCAGACAATGGTTGGTTTTCTGGGATAGAGAGCACACTGCCAGCTCATATCCAGTTTTTCATCCTCCGGTACCCCCAAATCCTCCTTGGTAGGGCTGCTCTCAATACCTTCATCCCTTAGCCTGTATTGTCACAGGATTGCTTCAAGCCATGTGCAGAACCTTATGCTTGGTCTTATTGAACCTCATGAGGATGATGTAGGTTCACTTCTTAAACTTTTTCAGCTCCCTCTGAATGGCATCCTGTTCCCCAGGTGTGTCAATATATTGTCCTTCAGGCACGTCAAAGTACTCACTATGACTTCTGCATTATCAGAGCCAAGAACAGACCTGCCTTATTTCAGCTGATCCCAGTTCATTTTAATGTTTCTGAAAGAATATCTACTTGAGGAAAAGCTGTGATGAGCACAAAACATCCACACCTAGAAAAGATTAAGCAAATAACTGAAGTTTTCAAAAGGCAGAGACAAACACAAGGTTTTATTTAGTTTTATTATTTTTTTTTCACCTGAATTAACATAGCTGGTACTGTCTTATAATCCATAATACAGTTTATATTATATAAGTGCTCTCTAAGAGATAGAGTGTCAGGAAGAGGCTGCAAATGTAGTCTTGTAGATTTGGGCTAAGCATGACCTAAATCTAATTGAGTCTTTAGTCTCTTCTCCTGTAGCTAAAGGCACCATAATATTGCTTTATTTGATTGCAAGCTCTTCAGTATCTTCCTCTGTGTTTGTATGCTGTCTAGTGCCATGGAGACTTCTCCCCAGTTAAGGACTGTTGGTGCTGCTGCAATATAAATAAATGAGAATAAATAGAGTGAAATTTAAAAAAAAAGAGAGATTGTTATAGTCACTCTGTATATGAAACTGATGTTCTCCCCTTCCAGCAAAAAGCAATATAGGTAGAAATGTAGACATTTCCTCAGAAAGTCTTCATGCAGAGATTAATCATCCTTGAGGTTGATCTCGCTTTAGGAGAGAATTAGAACATAACTAGGCTGAGAAACTTTCTTATAGGGAAGAATGCTACAGGAGCATATTTATGGCATGATCTTGCCCTTTTGTCTACAAAGCAGCAAACAACGAACATGAGAAATGGCAAAGTCAAGGAGGGCTTAAACGCTGGAATTTATTAGAACAATGTTTCCTCATACTTAGCACTAGACTTTCCTTCAGTGAATGTACCTTACATTTCCTTGTTGGAAACAATGAAATATTCATGAATATTTGCTCTCAAAAAAACACCTATCTCATCCCACTGTCTTGTCTAGAATTCTCCTGAAGAACCAAACCTTGTGACCTTTGTCTGGAGTTGTGGACATGGGGAAACATCCATCTGCAAATGATAGTAAATATGTGACAACAGAGTATGCTAGTACAAAGAGCTATTTAGTTATTTTGAAAAAAAAAAAAAAGGAGGGTAACTAGACTCAAAGGTCCTCACAGCTCCATAAACATGTTCCGAGGTTTTGAAATAGAAAATTCACTCCTGAAAGTCACGTGGGTCAGACAGCTGAGCTGAGTGTGGCAAAGTAAAGCAGCTGAGCAATATGGCTTTGACTTCCATGGTCTCCTTTAAATCACACAGGTCACGCCCTCCTAATGGAGACCCATGGGAATAGAAACATTTGAATTCTATTTTCTCCAAGCAGTCTTGAGTTCTGTTTGTAGACATATTACAGTGTCAATGTTATTTAAATCTCCCTTGAATTCCACAGTCCACTCCTAACACATGTGGAAAGAAGGCCTGAAGGAGCTCCCTAAAATCCACAGTGGACGTGTGATAGACCTTGCTTTAAAATTGGATCCCTTTTTCACCTGATTTTCACCTCGCACATTAGGATGTCCTTCACTTTGTTTCATGTAATCTGCTCATTGGCCTTAGGACAGCTGGAAAGAAACGTCTGAGCAGCTTTCCAAATCACTTTTTGCCCAAACAAATAAATAATTCAACCATATTTATGTCAGGGCCCTGTACAGAGCAAGAAAAGGATGAATAATTTTCCTCATACACAGTCCATCCGAAAAGTAAAGGCTGTTATTCAGCAATAATCCTGTGACACCTAGTTTACATTTTCATACTACTATGTAAATACACCTCTCCTCTCCATGCCCCTGTGGGATAGGGGAGTAAATGTTTGATTTCCTCTTCACAGCCAGAATAGCTGGCACAACCACTGTGCGACAGGAAGACACAGCTGTGAACTGCTTTGGGAGAGCAAAAAACATCATAGTTCTAGAAATATTTGTTGGCAGGGAGCTGTGAAGAACATTTAGTCCAACCTCCTGCTCTAAGCAGGACTATTTCCAGCACAAGATTCCCTCACTCGCAGCTCTATAAATATTAAGTAACCACTGAGATTAAAGGAGATTCTTCAAAATGTTGTGAAATATCCATAATCTATTATTTCAGACTGTTGGGTTTTCCCCAAATCAGAGATATTTTCTTTAAAAATGCAGTAGAAATAATAAATCTTTGGTTTGCTGCCTTACAGCAGACTAACTTCCAAATGCTGCTGTTTAGTATGTTAAATCCTGTTTATTTTCTGGCTGGATGAATTTAGAGGCATGTAGAAGCACTTTCAGCAACCTTCTGTAACCTGAGCATATAATTTCTTCTCATCCCACACACCATGCCAAGTTAAGAGGTGCGAGTGCTGAGAATCATTGTGAACTTAAATCTTCTCTGCGTAATGGAATATGACAACTAATAATTTTAACTATTCACTTTTTTCTTCTAATACTACTTTTGTCAGTTTGAAGCAATGTATGCTTCAAGATTGTGGGACTCACAGCATATTCCTATACCAACCATGAAACCATTATTTTCTCAAGGCATTTTCTGAGCATCACATGGCAATGAGTCAATGAATGTGTTGTTACAGCGAAGTCATCATAATCCAGACCTGATATGAGCAGCGTTAAGGACGGTCAACAGGAAAAGGGATGTTACAGTATCTGAACCACAGCCTTATTAGCCATGAATGCAAGTTTATGTTGTCAGTGAGATACCTGGAATTCCTTGGCAGTGCTTTGCAGCCCTGGGGAACATGCTCCTTCACCCTTTCTCATCCCAAGAAACTGGAAACCAACAGTCAGTTTTACACACTGCTATTGTTCCGTTGAGAAACCAGGAATAACAATGGAAGTAGAGAAGCGGAGAGAATCATACAAGAGGTGGCAGGGTTGAGAGGACTACTTTCTCACTGGACAGCTGACCTGAAACTCAAATAAGAGAAGGTATTTCCATTAACCACAAATAGGTTATATTAGATTTGGTTTGGGGTTGGGTTTTTTTGGCAGCTGCACAATGGACAGCCATGTAGCTGTCACAACAGGAGTGGAGGAAGCTGTAAACATGCTGGATGCAGCACAGACTCACAAGTCTGTCAGAATTTTAGAATATGTGAAGACAACTTTTCATGTTGTAAAGTTTCATTCGCAGTGGAGAGTGGGCACACTGCAGACATGTCTAACTACCTCACACTGCCTCTCCTGCAGACTTTATTCATATTTGAGACAAAATCTCTCTACTCACCTGAGGGCTCTTGATCTTATTGCTGTCCCAAGTACCTTTGGAAAGCCAAATGCATTCAAATGACAACATAGGCAGATTTTGCTCCATTCAGAATCCAAAGCATCCATGATAGTTATCACTTTTTTCAAAGACAGACTAATGTTTCCCATGTGGTAACATATACAGTCATTAACAAATTCTTGTTAAGATCTGGTTTATACTGATTTTATAGTTTTTCACAGTGCAAGTCAATGAAGGTTTCTGCACGTCCATTTTGGTTTTTTATTCCACTGCCACTGAATTCAGTGCTTTACACAGTAACTATAATATATCATAGTCATATTTGTAAAGTTATTCTTTAACATATAATTATTTTCACTTTCTAGTAAGCAGAAGAGAAGAGCCAAAGTAATTTGTAGATGCACATAAGAGTGAAAACATTAATTTCTGAGTCTGCAATCTGCTGATGTGCAGCTTTATGTCACGTCTAACTGGTCAAAGGATGTATCTTCACTGATGAAAAGATGGAACTTCCTTTCATAAACATTTATGAGAAAGTGTAAGGAAATGGCATCCAATTAAACTTTATGGCACTTAGATAATACTGAAGTCTATACTAAGTTGCCTAACAAATTATCAAGTCAAACAATGCAAAGCATCATGCAAACAAATGACGTCTTTTGCTGGCATCATAAATGGTAGAATATTGACCATCAATGGGCCCAATATAAACACAAGCAAAAAAAATTCTCGGTATCAAGAACGAGAACAAGGAAGTTCACAGTCTGTTGTTTGGCATGAAGGAGCCTGTTCTTCAGGAGATGTTACAAAACAAAATGTTGCATGTGTCTAACTACTTCCTGTCCTTTTGAAAACTGCAATGTATTTCACTTCCTCAATTCAGACTTTTTTAAAATTGACATTGAAGAAAGTGGAACAGACATTGCAAGGGGAAAGCTCTGTCACACTGCAAGTGATCTGGTTTTCCAAAGGTGACCATATTAGAATATATCTTATGGGTATTTGCAGGAACATGTAGGTCTTTTTGAAAGCTGGAATTTTCACTGTGCAATTAAGCAGAAATGAAACACATTCTGAAGTGATCTACTGAAAATAGATCAGTCAACAGATCCAGTTTGTTCCAAGTAGCCAACTTTCATCCTTCTGCTATTTCTTATTGATCTTCCCTTTCTCTATTATTTCTAATTTTTCGGAAGAGTAGAGGAGGGAGGAAAAAGGAAGGGAAAGAGGAGAAAAAAGCAAAGAAGAAGGAAAGGAAACCTTAAAACTGACTATCAAAAGAAAATTTGACATTTTTATTAAATTTTTTCTCAAAACAGATATGTAGGCACTCCATCCTCCCACTTCCCAAATTATTTTCCTTTCAAAACCTCTGAAACTAAAACTACCTTAACATACTTGTATTTTTTTTGTGTGTGATTGAAAGAACTTAAGCATCCCTCTGTAACCACACGTAATAGGTGAATAACAAAATCCATGAAGTATGAACTATGAGCTAGCATGACCACGACAGTGATGGGCCTTTGCCACTTAAAAGCCTAACTGCAATTGCACAGTACATCAAGAAGAAATATGAAGCTGAACAGCAAGATAACAGCAATATAAGAAAGAAAAGATATTTTACAGTGTAAAATATAATTCTTACTTGTTTCTTTCCAGACGAGAAGAAACCCATGGCACACAAACATCTGCTATAACCTTCACCATTTTACGCATTTTGTGACAAGTACCTTTGCATTTTTCTTTAGCAATGTGCTATACAGAGGAATAGCTCTTATGCTGGGGGAGCAGTGCTTGATGTAACATAAACAAGTAAATGATCTTTCACTGAATGAATTTCACTATCATTGAAAAAAAGGCATTGCCTATTCCTGGAATTCATGGAATGAAAATTGGTTCTTTGGGGTTGGAATTTTTTAAAATATTGTATAGCATTAAAATAAGTTTTCAGTGTGAAGTTTTTTTCCCTGATTTCTAGGTGCAATTTTTGATTCATTAACTACTAGATTTCACCTTTAATTTTAGTAGTAGTAATGTTTCAACTGAGAAATGTTAAATCTTTTTAACTCCACCTCTGTTCAGTTATTGTTTGGCCAATTCAGTAAATGCAGGGGGATTCTGTTTCTCAGTCTTTACCTTTCTTTTTCCATGTGGGGTTTCATCTTTTTTTTTCTTTTTTTTTTTTTCTGTCCTTTCACATTTCTGCTCAGATCCACTGCCAGCTGAGTGGAAGTAGAAGTGTTTTGTCCATTTGCTTCTTTTGTTGCCAAGATGTTCAACAATTTCCTGACTTTCTGCAAAGTTCTTTTGGTGTTAAAGTAAACATTTTAAGAAAGAAAAGTAGAGCTGTTCCCAAAGTTACTAAATTTTTAATTACCTGGTGTCTATATCACACAGGACACTCTACAGTACATTTTTCAAAAAAAAAATCATTTTACATTTTAAATGGAACAAACCAATTTGTCTACGGGGAAATCCTTGGTACACTCCAAGGGGACAGACAGGATTGAGACCACTCTCCAAAGGCACTTTGAATGTGATATCCTTCTACAGAGGATAAAGGCCAGCAAACAACCCTTGGTAGAGGTTGACTTTAGCCCAGGCTTGGGGTTCAGGGGGAGAAAATAAGGGGTTCTGGGAGAAGACAGGGGTTTACCAGTGAGACCTGCTGGAGACCTCTTTGCAGGTTTCTTTAAGATCATCCATCTCCTCCTTCAGGGCTGTGTGATTTCTTTTACTCCTGAAACAAGTGCCATTCCCTCTGCTTACTCTGCTTACTCTGCTTTTACTCAGCCCCAGATTTTGCAGTCTGGCTACTCTGTATAATGTCCGGAGTGCTTTGACAGAGTGTCCCAGTCCAATTAATAGACAAGGGGTAAATTCGAGGTTTATTTCTGTCCTGGTTTGAGTTAGAACAGAAATATTTCTGTTCAATGATTTTATTTTTTTAAAGCATTCCATCCCATATACATCATATTCAGTATAACTGGGGGCTAGTCCCCTTGCTGGATCGCTCTGCATCAGGCACTTAGGGAGACACCTAGGATCCTGTGGGCGCGCTTTAGGACCCTGCGCCGAGGGGAGGCGGGGAGCGTGGTTCGTGCTGGCTGGGTAGACAGAGGGGAACACGTGCCCGGGTGTCGGGAGTCCTCAGCCTGCCTCAGAGCTTGCCGGAGCTTCGGTGATGACGTAGTTCGGGTTCTGTATATCTTTATATATTTTATCTGACTTTGTTGTTATTATTAAAGTAGTTCTAGTTTTATTTTCCAATCCACAAGTTTTCTTTTGCTGTTTCTCTCATCCTCTGCCGTTTCCCACTGTGGGAGAAAGGGGGGAAGGGGGGGGCAAGCAGTGTCTGTCTGCAAGGTTTAGCGGCTGTTCCGGCCCCTAACCACGAGAATTTCCCAGAGCAAAATTAAGACACAAACAAGGTCAGATGCTTCAAATCAATTAGGGTTTATTGGAAGAAGACATTTAAAGTGATCGGACAGTAGGACAG
>VWZX01010885.1:45113-74670 GCA_013399015.1 Galbula dea
CTTCTGTCTTCTTTAAGCTGACTTCTAGCCCAAAGAGCTCAGCAGCATCTGCAAAGCAGGATGTTAAATGTTGCAGAGCTGTTTCTGTGTGTGCAACAAGGGCAGCGTCATCAGCATAGAGCAGCTCCCGGACAAGATGATTTAAGGTCTTAGTGTGGGCCTTCAGTCGCCTTAGATTGAATAGGCTTCCATCAGTACGGTATCGGATGTAAATACTGTCCTGATCATCAAGGTCTGCTGTAGCCCTTTGGAGCATCATGCTGAAAAAGATTGTGAATAGGGTTGGTGCTAGCACGCAGCCTTGTTTCACACCATTAGTTATCAGAAAGGGCTCAGAAAGTGCATTGCCATATCTGACTTGGCCGTGCTGATCCTCGTGGAGTGAGATGATCATTTTAAGGAATTTGGAGGGACAACCTAATCGCTCCAAAATCTGCCACAAGCCTTTTCTGCTCACAGTATTGAAAGCCTTGGTGAGGTCAACAAAGGTTACGTAAAGACCTTTGTTCTGTTCCCTGCATTTCTCTTGCAGTTGTCTGAGAACAAATACCATGTCTGTGATGCAGTAAGCAGGATAAATGTCACCTGAAAATGTTCACATACAATCTGAGCAAATAGTCTGCTTTCTTTGTTGGTCATTGTGATTTCATGCAATACCACATTATTCACCACATGTAACTCTCAAGTATGTATAGTGTTTTTTTTCACAGAATCACAGAATGTTAGTGGTTGGAAGAGACCTCGAAAGATTATTGTCCCAGTCCGGTTAATGGACACGGGGTAAATTTGAGGTTTATTTCCCAGAGTGAAACTAAGGTCAACAAAGGAGGTCAAATGCCGCAAATCAATTAGGGTTTATTGAAACAAAATAGTTAGAGTGATAGGACAGTAGGACAGAGGAAAGAGGAAAATCAGGCAGAGAGGCAGGACAGAGAGGAAGAGGGCATAGTTACACCACCATGGATCGGGTCCAGCAACATGTCGAGGGTCCTGAGTCCCCCTGGTTCTTCCATGATGGTGTGTGATCCTGCTCACATTCTCTCTCATACACACACCACTCACAGCTCCACTCACAACTCACACCCCACGAGGCTTTTTCTTTGTTTTTTTATAGGAAAAGGTACAGGACATGGTCCAACTGATCCTTAAGATAAAGGGAATATCCCGCAGGTTTCTCCAGATTTTTCTCATGAATAAATTCCTCACTAGAAGTCTGGGCCTTATCTTAAGGATTTAACTAGGCCTCATTGTCCTGCACAGCAGTTTCCTAGTCTCTGGCTCTGGGAAGGTCTGGCATTGTCTTCTCCAACAATGATAATCAATGATCAATCAAGCTTTGAGACATTAGCATGCAGTCTCAGCAAAACTGTTTTGCTTGAGATGATCGAACAGTCTCTTACAATCATCTAGTCCAACCCCCCCTGCACATAGTAGTCCAGTTGCTTTTCTGAATGTTGTGAATATGAAACTGATTGAACACAAGCAAATTTCAGTTTAAAATTCTGCAAAAATTCCAAGTCTGTCTTGATTTCAAATTGACCTGTGTAAAACCAGGAAGTTTCATGTGCTGATTGCCAGAAAACTATGAATAAGTTTATGAATCTTAGAAACACTGTTCTATTTGAAGCTTCCCAAGAAGTAGTTCTTATTCGTTATAAACAAATAAAGAATTGCTAACCTGAGAGTATCTGAACTGAGTTTCAAGTTTGTATCAAACTTGAAAGAAGGCATGACTCATTTGTTTTTAAAGTTGGTGTTTTGATGTTCAGTAGCTCTTTTGCTTTGTCATACCTCAAATTCTTTGAAAGTCCAGCATTTTAGTGAATGTTAATATTGCATATACTGACATTCATGTAAATTGAGAAGTATATTGAACAAGAAAAATTTTACAGAAGTAAAAGCTTCACTCCTTGTCTTTAGCATATGGCACTTAAAATTTATATAGGGCTAAAAAAGGCAGCAAACAATGAAAACAGCAAATCTTAAAAGACTGGGAAACATTGACATTCTTGGATCTCTACTTAAGTTGACCCTTTACATATATAGAATGAATCACCAGCACTGTCAAGACTCCCACTAGTCCCTTGGGCATGGTAGTCAGCTGTATTCAATGTTTCATTGACTCAAACATATCATTTTGCTGCTTTACATGCTTTCCTATTTTGCCAAATTGCCTCCTTTTTGATATCCTTTTCCCCCAATGGTCGTTTTGGGAATAACTGTCTTTTAATGTTCACACAGTGAGATAGCACTTAGTCATCTCTGTGATGATGTTCTTATAACTATGCAAACCAGTTTCTGGGAATATAGTCATTTTGGTCTGCTGTTCGAATAGCTTAGAAAAGTACACTAACTTGCTACAGTTTGAGTTTATTTGATTTAGTTTTAGTTTATTTATTTGACTTAGAATTTTTTTCTCAAGGTGACATGTTTGTTCCTATTTATGCAACACACGTGAGTTCAGATGACAGTGGGATCTTGCCCTGTATTGGAAAGTATCTGCATCTAGTTCAGTTAAATTTGGAAAGGTAGGAATTGATTTATTTGTATTATTTAGGATGCACTATACACTTTTTAAAAAACATAATGGCTAATTTGAGCTAATCATAGATCTTATCATGGAGGAGTGAAGGATGCCTGTGTCATCTAGTCAAGATCTTTGCAAGTCCACAACCACGGGAACTCGCTTATGCTATACAAAGCATTACATTAGGGACTATGCCCAACATTGCCAATGAAATTTAAGACTCAAATCTACAAAAATTATGTCATAGGTAAAGAGCTGGAGAGACCAAGAATATTCATTGTCTCTTGGATCCATGTTACAGAAGGGAAATCATTACATGAAACTGCCCTGGCTGGCAAAAATAAATGTTGGCTTTGTGGAATGAGATAGAGAAAAGATAGCAATACTATCACTTCCTCATTAGTTCAGTGTATATTCCACTGGTGAAATCTGACATACATAGATTTAGGATTTTACGGGGATCAATGCTGTCGTGGACATCCAGATAGATTCAGAGGCCCAACAACAATATATGTAAGTGAAACAATCCTCACAAATATAAGTGTTATTTAGATATGGGGGGGGGAGGGGGGGGAGAAGGAAAAAAAAAATGGTTTCTCCTCAGAAGGTAGAAAAGTCAGTCAAAAAATTAAACGAAAGAAAATTAACATCAGTGTTCAAGGGAACTAACTAATTTTAACAGAACAGCAGGCTGATCTGAGACTACATAGTAGGATTTAACGAGCTGTTAACATCCAAGCAAGGGAAAGTATGATCATATTTACAGATGTGTGAAGTGCCTGAGGCACTTCACTTGAGATGTTCAGTATCTTCAAAAACAGGATAAGTGATTTTAAACAGGATTAAAAGTCCTGTAGCTAATTCTGATAGTGACATTTATTTAGCTGATTCCCCCTCACTCTCTTCTGCATTTGGTGTTTCCAGCTTGAAATTCTTTATAGAAGTTGGTATTCTGGCATGTCTTCAAATAAAACAGACTTTTACAGATGTATCAAATGAAGCATTCTGTGAAATGTGAAATACAAGGCCAGCATTTGTAAATACAGTTACGTTGACTGTGGTAGGAGTTCAACATGCTTACTCAGAGGTTGGACATGACCCAAAGAAAAGTTGGGACTTGCCTAGGGTCATGGTGAAGAGTCAGTGTCAGATTTCCCAGCACCTGAGTCATGTACATGGCTGAGTCATCCACACCTCTGTCAGTACATGGTTTCATCCACAATGCATCATACCTTCTTCCTTTCACTCACCCTTTGTTTGTTCCTAATTTAAACTGAGTGCTCCTAACATTGTTCCTGGGTTCGGATTCATATGTATGTGCATGTCTAAGTCATACTGCCTGTCTTCTTCTTTATTCCCCCTTTTTATCATTCTGTCCCATCTAGAATTTATACAGATGGCTTAGTGTTTTCTCTCAGTTTCTATAAAGATTGTGGACTGGGATCACATGTCCCTTATCATCCATTCCCCATCCTTTACTTACCCTGCCTAGGAGACTGAGGAGACCAAAACCACTTCTGATCTTTGTCCACGAAGGAGGACTAACATACTTTCACTGCTCAAACCAAATAAAATCTTTCCCCAGTTGTAATCATGACATTGTTTTGTGTGATCAGGAAAAGAAGCATTGTGTTTACAGCCTGTAGTTGTCTTCATTAGTAAATTAGCATAAAGTGTAGGTAGCTCAATTATTGTTTAACCTAGTCTCTGTCTCCATATAAAACCCCATTGCTGTCAGCTCACTTATTTTCCCAGTAAGCAGTACAATTTCTGGCTGAAGCTAGAACCAATCTTGTGATGCCATGTGTCAAAAATGAGAGTGGTGGGAGAAAAAGCGCATTTTTTCAAAAATGATCTGATGATTTTGAAGTCATCTCTTGACATCGGAGATGTGTTGTCATAGATGTGCTATTGCTGACAGAATGGCAATACCATCTGCATCTGCATTAGCTATGGATGGGAGTATATTCAACAGTCCATATGTAGCCATATAGACAGTATTTTACCACCAAATACAAGAGAGAAGGTAACAGTGATATCTCGACACGTGACAATGCTCTATTCCTCTTCTTCATATTCTCTGAAATCCTCTGAGTGCCATAGCTCTGTTTCAGGGTGATATTAGTTAAGAGTTGCTAAACTCAAATGATTTTTTAATTGAAAAACTGTACAGCCTGTTTGGAAAAATTATAAGTATATTTGAAAAATAGCATTGTACTTTGTGTGTTCCAAATTAACATTTAAATCATGCCTGTTAGTATCTCTGTGTGGAAATGCCCCAAGTATGTGGACATGCCTTTTCATAGACAAAGAGCAAACACAGCTTTACAAAAAACCAAAAGAAAAACAACCAGCCAAACCTCTCAGTTTGCTCAGATATTTAATATATTGAAGTTCATGTAAATGAGTCTTTAACACCACCAGCTGCTGAGTCAGGATTATCCCTACAGATGAAGCAGGCACAAGAATCATCAAAGCTTCCTCATGTCTTTTTCTTAACCTGTGGTAATTTTGATTTATAATTAAAAGTCCTTAGCATTCTCACATGGACAGCAATTTACTGTATGGAGCAATTTAAATTCCCAGGGGTCATAAAGGTTCTGCCCAGTTAAGTAGAATTAAAAAAATAGGTGGGGTAACTATTAAGTATGTTGACCAGCAGCAATGTGAGGTGCTCAGCTGCTGTGGGGCATGGGCAGAGCTGGAAGCCTTGGAAACATGATGCAAAGTTGTGCACAAAGCAAGGCTCTGCCAGGACTGGCAGCAGAAACCGCTGAGCACAGGGGAACATCCAGAGCTGCATGCTGCCCTCAGCCTGAAGCACTTTGCAGAGGGGCTTCAGCCCTCACTCATGTTGTGTAGGTTGGTATTGATATTTTTTGTTAGAACTACTAAATAGAATGTACTGTTTTGTTTGTGAAGAGTCATAAATAGCCTCTGGATGATAGCCGAATTATTCCAGCACCTGTGGAACTGGGAAGCCTAAACCAATTACCTTCCCAGCACAGAAAGAATTAAGCTAATCCCTCTCACCTCGATCTGCAGCACAGCAACCCCCATCCCTTTCTATCCACTTCTGCTACATTCAGTAGCCATGGGATGTGTTACAGGAGCCACCTCAGGAAGCACCAAAACTTGCCTCCTTTCCTCCTGCTGTAACATACCAACCTGAAGGCTCACACATTTTGTCCCTCACTCCTCATAGGAGTGACAGGCACCTCTGAGAGTCTTCAAAACTGCCCTTACACTGTTTTTGAAACTCTTTCTGTTACACTTGGGTGCCAGACTGCCCTGAATGGGAAAGCTCTGCGCAAGCACAAGAGCAGGACGCATAAGTGCTATGTGAACTTAGGTTCTGATACTGTAACTGAGCAGAGGGGGAGTGGGGTTGCTATTTTGATTAGATGCTTCATGTCCACCAAATTCCTGTCTTGGATTTGTAAATCCTGATGCAGTACTGAATTTGCAGACTTTCTAGCAATAAAAACCATGGAGAAACCATATCTTGAGTCTGTTGAAAGATTATGTTTATATCCAAAGTGCCTGGCAGTATAAATTTCATTAAATCCAGGCCCTCCTAAGCTGACCTTGTTAGGTTAAATGGAGTTTTATAGTGAAGTGTGATAGCAAACACATTGAAATAAAACATTCAGTTCAGATAATATACAGCATTTTCACGTCTTATGCCATTGAATTCTTACCAAATAATAAGAAACAATAAAAAGAAATGTATTTATATGTTCCTTAGCAGTGAAGTAACAGTATTTGCCAGCACTCTGTGTGCAGATTGTGTCAGACTGCGACGTTTTTTTTTCCAACAAGCCTAGTCGTCTGTCTTTACCTGCGAAGGGATAAAATGGCAGAATGTCAAGAGATTAGTCACTCAGCCTCCAATATTTTATAGCTCTTTTAATATACAGTAGGAACAACAAATTAAAAGAAGGATGAAAAGATGCAAAGTTGTAGGAGGTCAACAATTAGATCTTTCTTATTTCGTTCAACTGCTAACTTTGGCAAATCTTGTAACTTTTACACTTGTAAAGCATTTCTATTTTCTCATCAATTCTACTGCAGATCAGAGTGTATTTCAGATGTGAGGTTCAAAGAGATGGGAACAATGTCAATACATAAAATACAAGGTGTACTGCTCTTAATGTAAGACAACTGGTAAGGAAGAAAGCAAAATGATCAATGACTACAAATTACCTATATGAAGAAATAAAAGCCATCTGAAAAATACCTGTTTTTTTCATGACAAAAGACAAGAAAGATGCTTAAAGATACGTGCCAGACAGGTCTGGGCACTGTTCAAGTGCAGATCAGGGAAGGAGTTGTACAGCTTCTCCTCCACTCTGTGGTGACAGATTATACTGGGTAGTTGTACTAAGGGGGATTTAGTCCTATTAGTCTCCTTCCCCCAGTCCCATAAATCTTTTCCTGCTATCAGTAGATTTACTTAGCACATATCTCAGTGATTTACTAAGGGTAATAAGCAATGAAAGGGCTTGATTTGCAGCCAATCTACATTACTGATACCTCTAATGCGTTCACATCCTGGCATCTGTTGGAAGAGAACAAAAACTGAGCTTCCTCAGGCTGCTCATGTCCTATGGCTCATATGAGTTTCCCTGTTCAAGCTTTGCTTTGCAGCTAGAAAATTTGCATATATGTGAATCTGAATAGGTAA
The DNA here is from genome assembly GCA_013399015.1 of Galbula dea. Lineage (NCBI taxonomy): Eukaryota > Metazoa > Chordata > Aves > Piciformes > Galbulidae > Galbula > Galbula dea. The sequence goes on from VWZX01010885.1 coordinate 52,328, forward strand.
TTAGACTGAAGATGACAGGGCTTATTCACCTTTTTTTTTTTACCTTTTCAGCATTACATAAAGTGGCAAATGGCTTTATAGATTTTCAAGTGCCCCTCACCTTACTTGTATACATGATAACAAAACAAACCCATTCTGGTCAGAAAATATCTAGCAGCTCATGAACCTCATATGTCACCCTGGTAAAGCAGAATGTGTAACTGTGTCCTACAACTTTCCTCACACAGGAAGGCCTATGCAGATGAGTTCAGACAGAGAAATAAACTAATCGCAGGGGAATCTTTAACTGTAGCCTTCAAGGGAAACCCCAAATTTTAGACATTAATGAAATTAATACAAAGCCAGCTCTCATTGAGGTGAGACCAAGGGGAAGAAGGTGATGATCAAGAACAACCAGCATGGACTTCCCAAGGACAAATCATACCTGACTAACCTGATTGCCTTCAACTAGAAGCGTCTGTGGGCAAGGGAAGAGCAGTGGACATCGGTTAACAGGACTTTAGGAAGGCTTTCAGCATGTTTTTCATTAATATCCTTATAGAGAAACAGGGGAGGTGCAGACTTGATGAGTAGACTACTAAGTGGGTAGAAAATTGTCTGAACCACCAGACTCGAAGTGTAGAGAACAGTGGTTTGACGTCCAAGTGGTGACTCACTACTTGTGACTGATCTGGCTTAGACTCTAATAGGAGTGCAATATATTTTAGGATCTTTATGAACCATTGGGAATTACAGACAGAATACACCGTAGGCAAGGGTGCAGAGGTCATCAAATTATATGACAATGGTGACATAGAGGAAGGCAGGGCTGCCTTTCAGAGCAATCTTGATAGGCTTCAGAAATGGGCAGAACAAAAGATCATGATGTTCATCAAGAACAAATGGCAAGTCCTAATCTTGACACAGTCCCTCCCCATGCAGTAGTGCACTCTGAGGATCAAATAGCTGGAAAACAGCTTTGCAGAAAAGAATCTGGAGAACCCTGGTGGACAACAAGTTAAGGATGATATAAAAGTATGCCACTGGAGAACTGAAGGTCAGCTGCATACTGAGCTGCATTAACAAGGATCCAGCCAGCAGATCAAAGGAAAAGATTATTTCCCTTCATGTAACACTCTTCAGGCCACACCTGGATTTTCCCAGTAGGTACTAACAGATAAGGACAAAACAGTGAAAATGCAGCAAAAGGCTGCCAAAATGATTAGGACTGACACCTTTCTAGGGAGAGGCTGAGATAGCTAACATTGCTTAGCTTAGATCTTTAAAGAAGGGAATACTAAAGGTTAATTTAATTGTTTTCTTCAATCATACAAAGGGAAAAGGGAAGTTACAAAAAAGGAGGAATCAGACATATCTCAAAAGTGCAGAGCAATAGGACAAGAGCTATACCTGTCATCAGAAGTTGCATCAAGGAAAATGTCACCTAAATACAAGGAAAAAAACCACAGTGTGAGTGTTAAGTAGGTGAGTAGGTTTCCAAAGAGAGGCTGTAGGATTTCAATCCTTGAGAATGTTCAGAACTTGACAAAATGTCCTTGGGAAGCCTGAGCTAACTTTGAAGATGGCTTTGAGAAAGATATTACACTAGACAGCCTGCAGGGGTCCTTTCCAACCTAAATTATTTTATGACTTCGTAATTGCAAGTCAAAGGAAGTTCAGGGGATTTGTCTCACTAGAAGGCACAAGTGATATAAAAATATAATTTTTAAAATAACAGTTTTTTAAAAGAAATGCTCTTAATTAAACCCAGACTGATTTGCTTTCCTGTATGACATCTGAGAAAAATCAATAACAGAATACCTAAAACTTGCATTCAGAACAGCCAAAGCATGTACTTTATTCTCAGAGAGCAGTCAACCTGCTAGAGGGTATGATGAAAACTGCTGAGGTCAAAAAGCTCATCAGCAGATGCTTCACTTTGTGATGTCCATTAGGTTTGGACATTAATTAAGTTCCAAGTACTTAGTGTTGTGGACACAACTGCAGTGTTAGGAATGAACAGAGCTGCAACTCAAGGTATCTGGAGAATGTTAAGGTCAAATTTAAGGTAACACAGAGTTAAAGACATTTTACTTTAGATAGCAATTAAATGAGGAGTTTCCAGATCATGATGCCACAGGCAGGCACCTAACTCTGCTTTAGTCCTGCTTTGGGAAACTATGTCTTTTTTTGGCATCACGTATTTTAACGTCCAAGTTAATTTGGACATGGAAACTGAACGGAAAAAGTGTTTTAAAAGTGCTATTTAAATTTCTTGGCAAAGGAGTTAACATTCACATAGACAGTTCTTTAAATAACTTCTTTTGGGATTTAAAGAATATACATACCGTGGGTGTGGGGACAAGTCTAGGAGTATGCATAGGCAGAAACCCAGAAGCCTTGCTCAATCAAATGCTTTCAAGAGAGCAACGTGCTGGTTTTGATTCCAGATGGAAAGCTGAATCCATAACCTTATTAGGATCTAACTGCATTTCAAGTACCATTCACAACAAATATGGATTAAGCTGATTACCTAAAAGATTGCAATAACTACAGGCTCAGAGTGGCATTAACATAATTTTAATGATCTCTTTCTTCACTGATTACAAAATTTTTCTTAAGTAAACTATGAAAATCAATTTATATAACAATTATCTTCTCCATGCCTAGTGCTGTGTGACATTCCTGAAGTTAGAGTGAATGCAACAAAGACCTCATATAGTTACTTTTTTCACTTACACACATTTCATTGCAGACATGGCTTATATTCATATATATGCATATACGTATAATTTCAATACCTTGCCTATTGTAGCATTTACAATGTGGTAGATCTTTTACTGTTTAGGTAGATCATAGCCTATGATGTCATTTAGTCACATACTGTATTTAGCAGGATTTAAACAAACACAAATCTTGAACAGGCATTGGCAAAAGAATTCTCTTGTTTCTTAAAGCCTGCATAGTATATAGGTAGCTCCTGAACACAATTTAATCCCTTGTTCTGGGATCATTGCTTGAGAGTCCTGTACTCCCAAAAGGAAGCCATGGCCCTACCAGCCATGTCTTAATGACCACGAATGAGAGACAAATTTTGTCCTCCATATATGCAGGAGGAGGGGTGCTGTTAGTGTTGCTGACAGCACCTCCCAGCAAGTCCTGCACTCTGTGGGGAATGCTGTGGGGGCCATAAAACAGCTCATACCAAGGGTAACCCAGATGTGTTTGCCTCAGCAGATCTGGGGGATCATCTTCTGCCACTGCCAAGAGTTTTTATTCCTTAACAACATCTATCCCAGCTCTACCATTTGTCTTGTGGCATAATCCTGGCTTGAACACCATAGTCAGATTACTCACCCTTGTGACTTAGAAGACATAACTCCTCTGAGCCAGAGTGCACAACTGGCACAGAACGACAGCCACCACCCAGAGAGCTACTGATCTGTGCTACCTCATGCCTCTAACCTGTGTCATCCTTACCCACTACTAATCCCTTAGCACATTTTCCACTTCCCAAATGCATTAGACAGTCACAAGAAAATGACATGAGGGAATGATTTACAGTTACACAGTCAATCCTTTGATTTGAAATTTTCTCTTTCCTGTCCTGATTTGGATCCACCAGAAATGAAGTAAAGTTAAACTGCATATCAGCTGGAGAAGAAGGGTAAACTGGACTGATACTAGTGCATGGGGCTCTTTTAAACAGATTAAAAATGCTGAGCATATTATCAATGACTTCATTACATTATATTTGGAAGACAATTATTTAAAGACCTGCCAGTGGAAATTGAAATAGTTTACTTAAATTCAGAACGTATAATTTTAATTCAAGCTTTCTAGAAGTTAATATGTTATATTCTATATATTCCTGAGTATTCTTTTCCTCATGCTCCAACTAAGTCCACCAACACTCCCTGCTTTATAATTCAGTATGAGGCAGGGAGAGGGACCAATTATGTTTCTTTCCAGAAAGGGCCACAGCATGTGTGGCCCTCCTCTAGCCCTTCTTCAATGTTAAGCAGTCCTCTCTCCTTCACAAATATTTTTCAAGAAGACTCTTGGCACTAACCTGCTTTCAAGCCTGGCCTGGGTTAATACAGCCTTTACACTCCTAATTTATTTGAGTTTAGGATAGAGTTGACATTGCTTGTCTATAACACCTGTAAAAGATAAAATAATTTCTTCAGAACTGAGATTTTGAGTTCAGTAGTGGTAGCTGCTGTGATTTAAATTCTGTCAATACTATAAATCTCATTTTGTTGCCTGAACATTTTCATTAGATGGGAGCTTGTTCTTGTGATATGTTATCTCTGATCATAAAATGTATGCTTTTTTTGAAATGCGATATATACAAAGATGCAGCAGGATGGCATACAACACTGCTATCAACATCAGCCATGGCAATATGGCTAAATGAAGTTGTCAGTCACAGCTAAATAAAGAAATTTGTTTAAATACAGTCTGGTGATGGAATTCCCTAGGGCCCAAACTTCACAAAGTATCAGCATCTTCCCACAAGCATAACTTAATCAGATAAGAGTATATTAGCTTCATGCTGTGCAGCTCAGTGATTTTTTTCTTACCAAAAAGTGATTTGTATCTCGTATGAGCATCAACTCCAATCTCTCCCAAATCTATTCCTACTGGCCAGATGCCACCCAGATACCTCTCTTTTCCTTGTAATGGGCTGAGGCTTACCTCAGCTCTGCACAGACTGAAATTATATCTTCCTATTCTTTCTGTAGGGTGGACAAAATCAAATATGTCATGTGATTGATACAAGCAAAACACCTACAACATAAATATTGAAAGAGAACTACTAAGAATGCAACTTACACTCCCTTTTCTCAGGTTAAGCCCTAGGAAGGACTGCGCAATCCATTTAATGCATTAAAATATGTCTGATATTCAATGAAGGACCATTTCGAAGTATTATTGGTTTAAAGCCTAATTATTGCTACTATTACATAAATGCATACAAAGATGCCTACAAATTTCAAAGGGAAACATTAATGCACAAAGTAACCCACAGAACTATGTGGTTAGAAAGAAGAGCTGAGGTTTGATTCGCTTAAGCGTCTTTGACCTAAAGGATTAAAAGGAAATAATTCTTAGGTTCTGCTTCTTTTAAAATGCTCTGTATAGCTGTTCCTGAGACTGTGAGCAGTAGCTATGATCACACTGAAACTTTTATTCTTCTTCTTGTATTTTCCTTTGGTACAGTGACTAAAGTCAACAGAACAATGGGATTCAAAGAAGGACCAAGAGTTGTATCCAAGATATGAAAGTAGGGGATTTATTAAAAAAAATAATGTTAAAAGCTGTTACACCCTGCACTGGAGTGCGTAAGACCACCTCTTATTAGAAAGGCTAGGAAGAAATTTTTGTAGTGGCAGACAGCCTTGCACTTCTGAAGCATTTGGTAGTAGATACATACAGAGACAAGAAGGACAATTACTCAGATCTCTGTGTAGATCAAATATTGATATCTTCTACCCCTGGTTTGAAAATAAAGGAGTTGTCCACTGGCAAAGAGCATAAAAGTATGGTTGCAGGGGCCAAGGGCTTACTTAGCTTTCAGTCAGAGGCCAACAACAACTGCCAAGGGAAAGGTGTAAGCAAGGAAGTATAGGAATTATGCAGCCTTGTTGTTCTTCTTCTTTTTCTTTTTTTTCTTTTTCCCCGAAGTGGTAGAAATTACAGAGGGTGATAATCTGACTGACTAGGCACTAAATTTTGACTCCCAAGCTAGCAGGCAGTTTCTATTGGTTCCTGGCTCCCCTGTGGACAGAGGTCTCCTTTCTCCGTGTGTTGCCAAGGTGTACCTGAGGACAGCAACATCTTTACCTTGTGATGTTCAGGTGGAGTTTTAGTACAATGCTATAGAGCTCCTATTTACACAATAACACATGGACTCAAGTATGAGACCCCTGAATGCCACTATGCACAGCAAACACCACGGAGCTCTGCCACCACCAAGGGCTGTGCCAGATCCTGGGACTTATAGCTGAGTCCACACATGCTCCTCAGATCATTGTCTAAAGGTGGTCAGAAATACAAAAAATGACATATAATTCCTGGCTAAAGTTGTTTGACACCATGAAGAACACTAAAACTGTTGGAAAATCCTAGCAGAAAGTTTTCTTCTTTACTGGAGGATGCTGAGTGTGTATACCTAATGGTGAACAGATTTCACTGAGTAATTTAGTGTGGTTATTAACTTCTGAGGTATTAGGAAGAATAAGAATTTTAGCAGTGTTAAAGAAAGTCATAAAATAAGCTTCTCATCACACTGTCATTATATTTGAGCAGTATCATCCCTGTGTGGGAAAAGTTGATGATAAAAGCATTCACATTTTGGCCAAATAATTGAATGGAAATTGTTAGTGCTACCCAGGTGTGTCTACCCTTTCTTTAAAGCAGAAAAGAATTCCAAGTTTATAATTTTTAGATCATTAATTTAAAGCCCTAACCCAAGATGCTGTATACTTAACAATTGCCATTTTATAAACATAATCACTGAGATTTTGCTAGTTTCTTTGTCTCAGAAGTCACTGGAAAACTTGATGATATTTAATTTTACTTTTTATTTTATTTTCATTGAATTACGATGCTTTGCCACAGCTCATATTTTGCAGAGGTGTCACTGGGTCAATACAGTTTTTAACAGCAGCTAAGGCTCATTTTCATTAAAATATAAAAAATTAAGAAAACAAACCTTTTTAATTTAAAAAAGAGTTTCGATAGAGCTCTTTTCCAAAATGCGTGCATGGTTACTGTTTTCATTCTGATCCACAGAATCACAGAGGTTGGAAGGGACCTTGAAAGATCATCTAGTCCAATCCCCCTGACAGAGCAGGATTCTTCCCTGACCAGGAATCGAACCCAGGCCCTGGTGGCGAAAGCACCAAATCCTAACCATTCAGAATAAAAACAGATTTTGAAACTTCAGCATTTTGTTATGTAGTGGAACTACCGCCCACTGGCCAATTCCACTTTTTTATTGAATCCTGGTGTTCTAACTAATAAGTATTTTGTACTGTTTGTTCCCAAGTCAGAGATGACAGAAAATCTGACTACACATTTAAATATATATTTCTTCTTCTTCAGCATTTTCTAAGGAGATCATAGATGGCAGCAATCCCTCTGAGGATTAGATTACCAAAGTAGACTTTGGTGTTTTACAAAAGATCCCACAACTCAAAAAAACCCCAAACAAACAAAAAAACCAAAACCCAAACAAAAAAGGTAACAAAAACCTGAAAAAGAAATTAGTTCAATATTGCTAATATTTAAGTAAAACTTGCTTCCTGTACTATTCTTTCTATGTTGTAGATAAAGGTTTTCAAATGGTGCCAATAAGTTTAAAATAACCTAATTAAAACAGGTAAATAGATGATATAAGCATTCATGCAAAAAATCGTAATGTATTAAATTTTTAAAAACTTAAAAACCTTTAAAAATCTAAATTTAAACTTGACTTTTCTAACATGCATATAAACTGCACATACAAATTACCAAACTGCATCTCACTACTTGGGGTTTTGGTTTACAGACCTCTAGTCTGGGGACAGTTTAGTAAACAGGATTGGGAAATCCTAATTACGTCTGTATGTCATTTGTGAAGTCAATAGTTCTACTTGTATAATGCTTGGCCTAATCATGTAAATTTCATTATGCCCAAAGTATTGCACTCATTTATATAATCACCCCCTCAATTTCCTGTTTCTGTATTCAGTGTAGAAATAATGAAATTCTTGAGACTGCTTAGCTTAGATTCTTTCTTGTGATTGCCAATGAACAGATTAAGTTATGTAGATATTCCTGATGTATATTTGTAGAAAATTATGTCTCACTTCCACACTTGTATTGCAGACAGAATTTATTGAAAATAAGTGACACATTTAGTTACCTGTAACACCATTTTCATCATCATAACTGAACAAAGATAACACCTGTAAGAAAAATTTAAACTTTTTCCTGGTTAATACATTTAGGTATTGTGACAAGTACAACTTATAAAATCAAGGATGCTGAACAGTGAGGACATTAGACTAACAGGGATAAAGCAGAAAAAAAATGTGTCTTGTGAGGATTAAGTATGAGAAACAACTAAAAAAGTAATTGCAGTACTATAATACATACCACTATCATATAGAAAAAAAAAGTAAATCACATTTAATTGAAAAGTATAAAGAACTCTTTTAAAATACAACAGCATATATTGTATATAAAGTATTAACCATAAGCACTCTGAAAAAAACTGAAATTGCATGATTTTAATGCAGTGTTAAGTTTTCAGAGAAAATGTAGAGTATTCAGTAATTGTTCAAAGAGTTCAATTCACTGAAATGTACATTTTTATCTCATATTCCATTTCTTTTATTGCCTGTACCATCTTAATGTTTAGAGGTAAAAATATAAGCATGCACTCTAGTAAATCATGATCAAAATACCTGTATTTTTTAGGATGCAGACTTTTTGTAGCCAGAATAATGTACCTCCACCAAAAGGAAAACTTTATTTTCAAGTCTGTTCCCATGTTTCCAAACTAAGATAACAATCCTTATGAAGTCATATTTCTTTAATGATTCTTATATGGGAAACAGAAGGGTTGGACTTCTTTGAATAAATACAGTCGTTTTATTTCCCTAATTATTAACCGGTATTGTCTTCCCTCCATTACTATAAATCCAGTTCTGAATAATTAAATGACTAATAAATGTAATGGTTTGTGCTTAGTAAAGTAAATAACCAGGTATTTTACTACATTTGATGCCATTCTGGTCTATAAAAATCATATGACTTCAAGCTTCCTGATGCTGGTATCAAAGCCTTCTTCATAGATGTGCAGGTGAACAAAGTGGAAAACTGCAGAATTTTTATGTGTTAAAAATCAGCTTCCTCTGTAAAAGAGGGAATGCAGAGGGGAGGGTGAGAGTTATACAGTCCTTCTGTGACAAGATTACCTGTCTAGCTGACCAAGAGAGACCAGTGGACGTCTTCTTTTTGGACTTCAGTAAGTCATTTATTACTGTATTCCACAGCATCTTACTGGACAAAATGTCGAGTACGCAACTAGATAAGAACATCATGAGGTAGGCACACAGCTGGCTGAGGGGTCAAGCTCAAAGGGTTATAGCAAATGGAACTACATCAGGCTGGCGACAGGTGACGAGTGGGGTCCCACAGGAACCCATCTTAGGGCCAGTCCTGTTTAACATCTTTATAAATTACTTGGTTGTAGGATTTGGGGTTGTTCAGTCTGCATAGAAGGCTGCGGGGAGACTTTTTTGTGGCCTTCCAGTATCTGAAGGGGGCTTACAAGAAAGCTGGTGAGGGACTTTTTAGTGTAGTGATAGAACCAGGAGAAATGGGTGTAAACTAGAGGAAGGTAGATTTGGGTTGGATATTAGGACGAAGTTCTTCACTATGAGGGTGGTTAGGCAATGGAACAAGTTGCCCAGAGATGTTGTGGAAGCCTCATCCCTGGAAGGTTTTAAGACAAGGCTTGATGGGGCTCTGGGCAACCTGATCTAGTGGATGGTGTCCCTGCCAGGCAAGGGAGTTGGAACTAGATGATCTTTAAGGTCACTCCTAACTTTGACGATTCTATGGTTCTATGATTCTATGATTTGAAGGCCTAATGAGTAAGCTTGAGGATGATACCAAGTTGGGAGGTTCCATTGACTCCAGTGAAGGCAGAGAGGCACTGCAGAGAGATCTAGACAGATTAGAGGACTGGATGGTCACAAATTATATGTAGTTTAGCAAGGATGAAGATGAAGAGTTGAAGAAGATGAGTGGTGTTGGTAGGCACTTTTATTTCCTTTATGTGGTTTTAGGAGAAAAGGAAATCTGAGCCAGTGCAGGGAATCTGGTTTTGAAGCCTTCTTAATGTCACATTGAAGACATTATAGACTGAGAAAGGATAGAGATATTTAAGCTGTACTAAACTGTCTTTCTCACACTAAGGCATAATAAATGGTATTTTGACCAACTTTGTTCAGTGTTGGCGTTAAATGTTTTGAACCTTCAGGCAGTGACTATATTTGTACAATCAACTTCTGCAGAAAGTACTGTAAGTGCTAGTACCAATGACTCAAGTCACAGATACTGATGTTCAAAAAGTGACTGATTTATGAATTATTTTAAGAAATTTCTATATGGATCTGTGTTCACACTAGCATATTAGAAATTTTCCTGTTGTGAAATGAAAGTGAGGCAATGAGACAGTATGAATGTACTCAATGTAGTAAAACTCAAATAAGAAATACTCTCATCCAGGGAAAATAAATTGCATCTCATAGCTTACAGGCCACTTTCTGGAAGTGAAACATCTAAACAAGATACCACACATCCCACCCACCTCCATGTAGACAGTGTCAGAGCTCTGGTGAGAGCTGGTCTAGCCAGTGTCCCACATGATATAACCATGCTTACAGAGCTTATTTTACTCAGAAAAACAGCAAGCACTGGAGAGACAGGGCAACCCCCCAGGATTAAAGCTAGTCTCTGGGATGTGCCTGGAAAGGAGTGCCCATTTGCTTAGGTTGGACACACCGTGAGGCTGTTGCATTAAGCACTGCGGAGAGCACATGGTTGAAGGTAATGGGACAGTTAAAATCTCTTCCCCACATGCTTACTCTTGTAACAAGCCTAGGCAAGATACTAATAGGACACCTCAAGCTCTGAAATTTTTTTTCCCACACTATTAGCACAAATGGAAATGTAAACAGATTAGGTGACCAACCAAAGTAAAAACTCAAATCTGAAGACATGGTGCGTATCATGAGGTTTAACAAGACCAAGTGCAGCGTCCTGCATCTGGGTCGGAACAATCCCCACTATCAATATAGGATGGGGGATGAGGAGACAGAGAGCAGCCCTGCAGAAAAGGACTTTGGGGTGTTGGTGGATGAAAAGCTGGACATGAGCAAACAGTGCGCACTGGCAGCCCAGAAGCAAATCGCATCCTGGGCTGCATCAAAAGAAGAGTGACCAGCAGATCGAGAGAGGTGATTCTGCCACTTTACTCTGCTCTGGTGAGACCTTATCTGAAACACTGTGTTCAGCTCTGGAGTTCTCAACACAGAAAGAACATGGACTTAATAGAGCGGGTCCAGAGGAGGGCTACGAAGATGATCAGGGGGCTGGAACACCTCCCCTTGGGATTGTTTAGCCTGGAAAAGAGAAGGTTTTGGGGGGACCTAGTAGTGACCTTCCAGTATCTGAGGGGGACTTACAAAAAGACTGGAGAGGGCCTCTTTACAAAGACATGTAGCAAAAGGACAAGGGGTAATGGTTTTAAATTAGAGAAGAGTAGATTTAGATCAGATATTAGGAAAAAGTTCCTTACCATGAGGGTAGTGGAACACTGGAACAGGTTGCCCAGGGAGGTGGTTGAGGCCCCATCCCTGGAGGCATTCAAGGTGAGGCTAGACAAGGTTCTGAGCAACCTGATTTAGTTGGGGATGTTGCTGCTCACTATAGGGGGGGTTGGACTAAATGACCTCTGAGGTCCCTTCCAACCCAGATGATTCTATGTTTCTGTGATTCTATGATCATATAAGACTACAGGTAATTCAGCAAGTCCTTGGTTCTCCACATGTTATTTGCAAAGAAATTAACTCTTCTAACAAGAAAACACTCAGACAAAAAAAATCTGCTTAAGAATAAGAAGCATAATGTAACCATGGCCAAAACTAAATCAGAACTATCTTCTGTTTGTTGCAAAAAGAGATGACACTTGTGAAAAGCTGAAAGTCTGACCTTGATATACCTCTGAGCTCACCACAAAGGACTGATGCTCCTGATTAGAGAAATTGTTTCAGGAGAATTAAAGGCCATTGTGACATGTTCTTTATAATCTATCTTCAGAGAAAGGACAATCAGGGAAGGGAGCAAGAGACATTTAGGCCTATGTCTTACAGGTAAAGTACTAGGCAGAGGTATCTTAAGTTACTGCCAACCTATGCTAGTAAGTCTTCCTCGAGTAGTACAAAAGCCTGGTTTATGTAGACCTGCAACAAACCCAATTGCCCAGTGCAGTAAATTTGGGGTGGGTGAGACATTAGTAAGCTTCCAAAGAACAGGCACAGAGTCCCAAAATCATATCTATATTATTTCAAATGAAAGGTGGCTTTCATGGAGACAGGTTATGTTTTTCGACATTTCTACCATAGATGTACCCTGAGAGAGTGAGAGCAGGTAGATTTCATTTGTAAATAACTCTTGGGTTGGAAAGGGAGTAACCTTCTGTTGTCAACTGAGAGACATAGGTGTTTGCAGCCCATGATTTACTTGACTTCTTTCATATTACCTATTTTAGGATGGAATTAATTGTTCTCAAGAAGTGCCTGATTTCCTTCTGAGCACAGTCTAAACAACAGCCTTAGAGGTAGATATTTTTGTTGGAAATGTGTGGAAAATGAAACATACATTCTGCATCATTCCAGAGTTTGCTGAGTTCTAATAAAGGCCTTTGAAGAAGGGAATAGACTTAAAAGAGACATGCTAGGAAGCTAAAAATGAAAAGCTAAAGGTCATGGAAAAGAAGGGGTTTATTTCATTTTGTTTTCTGCAACCCATCAAAGGTATGGTCTTTTAATCTCAGCAGAAACCAGACATTCGTCTCAAATGAAAGGAAAACAGTTTGCCAAAAAGCTGTGCCAGAAACTTGAAGCTAGCAGATGCAGGTTAATGGAAGATGCTAGTACAAGACCCAATGAACAAAAAAACTATTGAGGTTGTATTATTGCCTTACATCCAATCTTAAGCAAGTGTTTAATTACTCTGTATTTTTGTCTAGTTTCAGGCTCCTTTTTCATGTCTTCTTTGGGTTTGAGCACACTGCACTGTGGTTTTTCAGCAGGGCCTCCCAGCACTGGCTCTGCAAATACAGCTGTATGGTAGCCAGCCCCCAGTGAACAGAACCACGCTGTGCTTGCATTGAGTTGTTAGACTCACAGCTCTGCTCTCTGCTAGCTGAAAGGAGTCAAATGACATCATGCAGCTTTCCTGCAGGCATTCTGTGGTTTGTTTTGAGAAATCTGCTGTGATTTTCAGAGTTGTAATTCAGTATAAAGCCAAGCCAGTTTCATATAGTTCCAGCTTTCATTGCTAACCTTCCAGGCAGCTCCCTGAGTAAGATACAGGCAAGCATTTTGTGACCCTAATTTCCTACATGGTTGTCTCATTCTACCTCCTGCAGCCAACTCCTAATTTCTTAATGCATTTTCCTTTCATCTTCTGCTCATGGCTGTCACCTTGGTTAGAACTTATTGCTCCTATTAACATTAGAAGTTCTGAGGTAGCAGCATTTCCTTTCTCAAGGCAAAGGGGATATTTCTGGGAATGGTCAGTGTATCACATAAATGCATTATTTTTATTTCCACAGATATATACATAAGTAAACACATTAGAATCATATCATCCTTCTTATTTACAAATTCCACTATAAAACTGTCAATAATCTGCTTATATGCAGGTTGCTATATGAGTGTACAATTTCAGCACTGCTGCAGCTACACCAGAGGTACTTTGGTCTTTTGTGCCCTGCATATCACTTCTTCCTCCTGAGGCATGTAGAGCCACAGTCCCAGCTGCTGCATGATGCCAGCTTCCTTCTAGTGACTCCAGACAGATAGGACTTTTCAGTAGGTAAGGATGTGCTGCTTCTTTAAGTCCCATCCTCATTTTGGGGCCATTCATATAATTTCAATTTCCCTCCACACCAGCAAGCATCCCTACCTTTTCTACTGAAAAACATTACCTCTGCTTACAGTTTCCATGACAATTTAGACTTGGTGTAATGATAGTATTCACAAGCCACAGCCACCAACAGGGACACCCCCATGACAGACAGTGCATTAAGAAAAAAATATGACCACCCACCCAGAGAGGTTTACAGAGACATCAGCCCTGGTTCCTGGCCTGATGGTTTGTCTCAGAGGGAAAATAAAATTACAATAGCCAGTTGTCATTTTCGTTAGCAGATCATGAGACTGAAAAACATAAGAACTGTGTTCAGCTATTTTGTACTCTTTAACTGGCCTCTTTGAGGAGAACAACACCATTAGAAACATTTAAGGAACTGATAATGAGTTCTCAGCCTGGGTTGTGAAACCAGTCACGGGGATTGGTAGCATTAACTAAAGAGGAAGAAGGGTTGTGAAATTATTCCCTCTAATTCTTCATGCTCGTGACTGATAAGATGTCTAGTTCCTTGAAAGAAGACTTGTAGCTCAGGACTTCCTCATAACAATAGAAGTTATATTCCAGAAAAGAAACAAATAAATCATGTTGTGTAGTAGAGCAGTGATGTTAAATTACACAAGTAAATGTGATATTTGGCAAAAGGGAACACATGCTTTTATACTAATTATCTGCAGCCATTGATGCAAGAATTTCTTTGAAATGTCCACATTGGTATCAGTTTCAATTATGTTCAAAGCTTGAGCCAGTTGTGATTGAAGTGTCTAAAGAAGGATTTTGGCAACACGTGTCTTGCTCTGGACTTGAAACTTCATATAACTTTTGTAAAACTAGTGAAAATTGTACTCCATGTGTTGCAGGAATTATTTGCAATTAAACAGGTAATGAGAGGATTTGAACAATGCAGTGTCAGGAACATGCATGTGCTTCTAATACAACAAACAGTGTAAGTGGAGCTGGAATGATCATTCCTTGGAAATAAGTGGAAAGAGTTTGTCTCAAGGGGGGAAAAAAAAGCCACAGGAAGCCTTGAGAAAGGCCTGAGAAATAACCAGAAATATTTAGTAGGGACATTTTTTAGGCACAATACTTACTCTAAAAGCACTTGAGAAGATTAAGAGAACAGGTCATAAACTTCCATGCAACACAGTACTAGCCAATTGCTATCAAACATGCCGGAAGTAAAGACACTCTGCTGAAGCAAGTAACATTCATTTTGAAAACTGAAAATGATTAGTGTTTTACTCAGCTATAAAAATTCCTGAGATAGAATAAAATTCCTTTGAATTGTTTTTTCTTTTTTTTTTTTTGGTATCCTTAACAATAATGTGTAGTATGAGACTTCACAAGTATCCTGCACTACACACTCCATGACCCAAAACACTAGATAAGAAGGAGGATATTTTTTATCATGTAGGACAATTCCTAAATTCTTTCATTCTTTTTTTCTCTTGCCAACTGCCCTGTGAACTCAGGAAGTCTGATGGCCTAGTGGTGAATCATTATTCTTTGATTATGGCTTTGTAATTATAGGGAATGACATAAGCTCATTGTGATGCAGACTTGGAACTTATTCAAAGAAGTTTTATGCTTTTTACTTATTCTTTTTATAGCTACACAGATCCATTTTATAGATGTTTTAAGGTACTCTGGGCTTTGAATTACCAAGCCATTGTAGCACTTCTCAAGTGCCTGACAGTGTACTGCCTCTCACTTTCTGTCTTACAAAAAGAAAACCTTTTGTGCAGATCTTGGGTTTCTCTCTTTGTGGGACTCTCACACATTTTGCAGCATGCATTTTAAAGTGGAAATTCTTCAAAGTAATGAATGCCATTAAATTTCAATATAGATTTTTTTATTATGTTCTTTTAAAGTTTGGTTCAGGAAGCAAATTGAAGTGATCCAGTTGTTATTAAACAGAATTCTAGTGAAAAATCCAAGCATGCTAATGTCATGCATATGAGATCATTTTACATAGCTCTGCTGTGTAATATACATTTTAGGGTTTTTTGTCTACCAGTGACAGATGAAAAGCTGCACTAATTTTTCTGACTTGGCTGAACTGAAAGAAACCAGAGTCTTAAATTTAAAGAGACTGTAAAATCAGAAACAAAATAGGAGAGAAAAAAAGCAGTCTAATGAAAACCTACATTTAACAGCATGTAGTGTAATAAATTTGTCCAACATGCTTAAGATAGTAGTGCAGTATGTAGAACAATTTCTTGGTACTGTAAAAAACACACAAGGAGTCCATTCTACTTTTTGTTTCATCTCATAATGGCAAATTCCTATGGGTTTGTGTTCATTTGCTTTATGAGAATCTGACAAATATCTGAAGATTTTTGCATGCCTTTGGAGTTATTTATCTTCCTGTAGACTGTATTTTTTTTTACTTCCAACCTTTCCAGTACCAACCATTCCTAATATTGATAAGATTAACAATACCACAAGTTCAAGAAAATACAGAAAATCACCAGAGAAAATAAATCCTAGGCAAGAGCCTAGTGAAGCTATTGATTAGTTAAACACTAGTGAAGGCGCAGGTCTGGCTGTGCATATGACATAGCTCCCTAACTCTAGCAACTGTGACAAGACGGAAGAAAATAAGGGAACAGCTCAAGTCTCACTTTCCAGGGAAAGGCTGCATAATATTTTCTTCAGTAGACATAAGCAGAAAGATCACACAACTAGATGCATGCTAAGGAAGGAATTATTTTCAACATAAATAACGCACTAAAGCAGCATACACTTTTGGATGGGATTATATGTCTCTAGGTGTGGGTGATAGGAAAACATCATGAACTTCCAACTACAATACCAACTTCCCAGAATCTGCAGGAAGGGTGATATTTATTATATGCATAGCGTACTAAGGTGCTGGATGAAATCAATGCTCACCTGTGATTGTTTCTTTCACTAGGCAGTAGCTGGGTAACAGCAGGCCAACAACAAACATGAAAAATCCAAGGTTTACATAGCAAGTCATTTTGATTTGTTTTGTGTTTTATCTGTAATAGATTTGTTATGAGATTAATCAGATGCTAACATGCTCTGGCAATGCATATCAGTCCTATGACCTGAAAGACTCTGAAATGCAGATATTAAAATAACGCTTTTGTCCTGTTTGTTACTCTGAAAATTACACTTTTTTTGTCAGGGGCATGAGGTTAACATGTTTCATGGACTGCAGTGATGATGCTTTCCTGGCATTGCCACTCAGCGGTGCTGTTCCTAGTGACAGTGCAGTGTCCAGAGGAGTTGCAGCAGCAGCACGGTGGTTTTGTGCTCCCAGGGCTCTGCAGCTACACCATGCTGGCACACAGGGATCTGGGGAGCACCTTGCACATTGCATGCCAGCAGCAAATCCTGGAAAGGAGAGTGCTCTGAGATCTTGCTGAAGACCCTCATTCAATTCATAACCACACAGAAATACTGCAGAGAGGTCAGGAATATCTTGATGGTAATTAGCACAGTTGATCTTTTGTGTATCACAAGCTGTAGGTTAAGTTGTGGCTTAGGTGTGGTCAAGGGCTTATCAAGCCCTGGACAGAGCTTTAAGGTGTCAGATAAACACTGTTTCAGGCAAAAAGTGTCTTTTTTTTTAGTACATATGTATATGGTCTGCAGCCCAGACCAAAGCCATCATTGTAACCTAGTTTTAAGGTATTTTATCAGTCAGGTCTGGTCAGGCTCCTACGGCAGACATTTTCTTCTCTTTCAGATGGTCTGATTCAGAAGTAAAATCTCAGAGTGAAAACAAACTTTGGTCCAGCTGTGACTGTGCATAGAAACACAGCCATCAGCAGTGAGATTTTACTGTTATTTTTCAGCAAGCTACTCTTTGCTGGCTGTTCTGAGGTCGCATGCGGATGATGAGGTGAAATAACTCATATTAGCTCAACCTTAGTGAAAAGAACACCAAACTCATTTAAATTCCTGTGCATCACCACAGACAAGGAGCACACACATGGATATAGCCATTACACAGCTGATATGCAGGAATATATCTGAGTGGAAGTCCCTACCCTCACAAACCAAATAGTTATTAAACACCGTTTTATAAAATAAAGTAATTTACCAGATCAATCTGGTCTTATTTGTCTTTCCAGCAGTCAAGTGAAATGACAGTTGGGCACTTGATTCTCTTCCTATAAGGCTGATGAACATTTAAGCTAACCACTTAACCACTTTCACTGAGGTCAATTAATACTGAGTATTCTATTCTCAGGACCTTCAAGAGAGAATTTGTGACTTTTGAGGGGTTTACTAACCCTTCATAATTTAGTTATTTAGCAGGATATTACTAATGAAAATTTTAGAGTGAGCTGACATATTATTGTTTTATTCACGGCATCTAGAATTAGTAACATGGGTCAAAAAACTTTTTAACTTAAAAAGCATAGAAGGGAAAGATCAGATAATCATACGGCACAAATATGACCAGCCTCTCAATTGTGTGCTTTATTACAGGCAAATGATGCAAACAAATACTGTTTCAGACCAAATGTACTTGGAAGTGGCTGCCATAGGGAGTAAAGATCTACTTATGACTGCTGATGGATCTTATTTTCTGAAATTTAGCTACTGATAAAAGTGGATAATAGCAAACGTCTTCATTTCATTACAATTAGCATTTTAAAAATAAATTTTATTTAATCTCTCAAAAAAAACCATTGTTGTGAATAAAGGGGGCCAGAAAGATCACCAGGGTTTTACACAAATCTTCTCATATATTAAATTGAAACAAGGAATGAAAGGCAAAGTTAGCAATCTACATAAGCACAGTAATGCATACACCTGCATAGTTAAATATTTCTATAAAATATACAAATATACTAAAATATAAAATTAGCAGTAAATCTATAGTCTGTAGAGTTCCTCCCTTCCCATTTTCTCACTGGTTAGAGGGTTGTTTGAAATACTGAGTTTTTCTCATAAGTCACTGCCCCACTTACAAAGAGGCTGAACGTTAATTTGCAAACACTTATGTGTAAATGACTCATTCTGAATAGTAAGACAAAGATTGTAAATCAGAATAACTCATGCCTCACTAATATCCAAGGTTTTGTATAATAATAGAAATACAGAGAGATATTTTCCATTAAATCATTCTCCTGTAATTTCCAGTAGTTCATACCTATTTTATATTTTTTACATACAGTCAGGAAAGTAAGAAAGAAACAAGGTGGATTGGGAGGAGGTATACACGTACAACACCAAGAAAATGAATAATATTTTGAAAAGCATACGCTATTTTTCATTAAGCGGTGCCATCTTTAATGTCTTTCTCAAGTCCCGGAATTTTTGATGCTTTACAGTTATTTAATGGTTACAGGAACCCTTTAATTTGTAACCTCTTTTAAACAGTCTTGCCTATTCCATTTTATCTTCTCCATCTTCAGCAGTTTCATGCATAATGCAGGGTGTCCTACCAGCCAAAGAATGAACATGGCCTGCTCCCAAACTCATCATCAAGTTTAATGAGTCACCCAGAAGGGTGGCTGCTGGGCAGGTCAAAGCTGTCTCTCCCCCATGAGGCAGTGAGCTGTTACCTCCTTCTCCTGGAGACTGACAACATCATATTTTCTAAAAAAGGAACATATGTCTTCTGTCTGAAGCATTATTTTTGCATTGGCTTCAAATATATTAATATTTTCTGGTTTAAAAACAAACACGATTTACTTTTAACATAATTATGCGAAAAGCAATATAGTCCAAACAAAGAAAATACAGATTCCTGAAGAATCTGGACTTGTTCCTAAGTTTTTGCTCAGATTTTTTTCTCCAAAAGACATGTGGCTTTGTTTGTGCATTTCTTCAGATACTAAAGATAGTATTGGAATAGAGATTTTAGTGTTACAATTATCAAGTGCAGACATGCTGAAACTGCCACAGCCCTTTTAGTGCTTATGCTTTAGAGAGATGCTGAAAGTGACTACTAGAGAACATCTTCCTGATGTGAGCATAATTTTGAGGTTTTGAACTTCCAATATATCAGAAAACAGTTTCAGACACTGAAATATGTTGCTGAGTTTCTTAGCAGATTTCTGAAACTGTCACAGTGATTATTATTTTCAAGGTGTTTTCCAAAAAATGCTAGTTTGGGAATCTGTATCTGTGAACCCGTTTCTAGAAAGGCCTACATAAATTCTAGGTACAAAGAGTTAAAACTGTTAAATGCCCTAAAGTGTTCTGAGGTAAGCACTTTACTAGCTTTCTCGCTTTCTACATAAAACAGCAAGGCAGATCACAAGTTATTGAACCATAGGGTCCACTCTTCCTGGAATTCTGAGAGATCTCTTCTTGGCCAGCTGAGCACACTGCTGGCTCATGTTTAGCCAGCTGTTGACCAATATCCCCAGGTCCCTTTCTTCCAGGCAGCTTTCCAGCCACTCTGCCCCAAGCCTGTAGCAATGTATGGGGTTGTTGTTACAGCAAGTAACATACTCAAGTCCTCATACTTGGCCCTGTGGAACCCCATGCAATTCACTTTAGCATATCGATCCAGCCTGTCTAGATAAAGCTGTTCTAGGTAAAGAGATTCTCCTAAGCCTTCAACTGTTCTGTGAGAATCTAATCTTCTTAAATGGAGCAGTTCAAAAATAAACTCAGAGATTAATTTTGAAAAATGTGGATTGTAACCCATGGACCTTACTGCTTGACTTGCAGACTGCAAAATACTGTGAGGTTTTAATCAGAATCATCTTGAGTTTGGCATTCCAGCACCGAAGGTTGACAGACTCCAATAGCAAAAGTCCTACTCGAGGTCATACAAAGTATAGCCATATAACTGACATTTGAAAATTCCCAGATTCCAGAAATCACAATTATATTTAATTTCCGTCTTTTTGAAAGGTTCAAAGCTTCTGAAAACTAAAGCACAGGAGCTTGCAAATTCCTAGACCAGGTCCACAGGGCTGATAAAATGCTAGCTTAGGAATTTGAGATCACTGGCTCTGGGACAAAGACAAGAGAACATAGCAATGCATAGGAGCAGCATGAACACACTAAGATTTCCAAAACATTGCAAGAACTAAGTCAAGTTCAGATGTTTAAATAAACTGAAGGACTGTCTGTTTTCAGTTGGAGTTCCATTGAAGTCTGAACACGTTCCTACAAAATGCTCCAAATTTCACCAATATATATATATATACTGTAATTGAAAATAGAAGCATGCTGGTGAAAAATTCCCCAATTTTCTTTTTTTTATGGACTTTTTTTTTCATCTTTCAAAAATTAAATCTCTTGAGTATGAAACACCACAAAACAGCAAGTGGCAAACCAACATGTAGTGATTGCCCACAGAAACTATCCCAGTTCAATGAAGAAATTATTTCACATTTTAACTGCCTACTTACTTCCTCTGAATAAAGAGTGAAAGCTGTGGGGAAGAAGTCTGCCAAAATTCTTATTATATGGAATGTGTATTTTTTAAAAAAGGTTTTATTAGAATTTTCTCTTGTATTCCCAGACAGTGCATATACTTTGCACAGTGACCTTGCCTTTATGTGGGACACAGTGCTGAAGGTTTAGGATGAAAGAGATGAAGCTGGACCATCAGGAGATGTGAAAGCATGTTAACTTGCCTCTTACTGAGACCACAGCCTGCAATCACTGCATCTCTTGAACAAAAGGCAAGATTCACAGGCTCTATTACAGTTTGTGGTATAGAACATACTAAATATAGTCAAGCCATGTAAAGTGAAGCCGTGAGGTTCTTTGGCTCTTTTTCAGGAGCTGAGCAGAGGAAAAGCCAATTGATTCGCTTCAGAGAAAAAAAGAAAGAGGAAAAGGAAAAAGTAAGAGAAAAAGGAAAAGGAAAAAGTAAGAGAAAAAGGAAAAGGAAAAAGAAAAAAGGAAAATGAAAAGGAAAACGAAAAGGAAAAGGAAAAAAGGAAAAGAAAAAGAAAAAGGAAAAGAAAAAGAAAACAGAAAAAGAAAAAGAAAAAGGAAAAGAAAAAGAAAAAGAAAAAGAAGAAAAAGAAAAAGAAAAAGAAAAAGAAAAAGAAAAAGAAAAAGAAAAAGAAAAAGAAAAAGAAAAAGAAAAAGAAAAAGAAAAAGAAAAAGAAAAAGAAAAAGAAAAAGAAAAAGAAAAAGAAAAAGAAAAAGAAAAAGAAAAAGAAAAAGAAAAAGAAAAAGAAAAAGAAAAAGAAAAAGAAAAAGAAAAAGAAAAAGAAAAAGAAAAAGAAAAAGAAAAAGAAAAAGAAAAAGAAAAAGAAAAAGAAAAAGAAAAAGAAAAAGAAAAAGAAAAAGAAAAAGAAAAAGAAAAAGAAAAAGAAAAAGAAAAAGAAAAAGAAAAAGAAAAAGAAAAAGAAAAAGAAAAAGAAAAAGAAAAAGAAAAAGAAAAAGAAAAAGAAAAAGAAAAAGAAAAAGAAAAAGAAAAAGAAAAAGAAAAAGAAAAAGAAAAAGAAAAAGAAAAAGAAAAAGAAAAAGAAAAAGAAAAAGAAAAAGAAAAAGAAAAAGAAAAAGAAAAAGAAAAAGAAAAAGAAAAAGAAAAAGAAAAAGAAAAAGAAAAAGAAAAAGAAAAAGAAAAAGAAAAAGAAAAAGAAAAAGAAAAAGAAAAAGAAAAAGAAAAAGAAAAAGAAAAAGAAAAAGAAAAAGAAAAAGAAAAAGAAAAAGAAAAAGAAAAAGAAAAAGAAAAAGAA
>VWZX01010886.1:0-39854 GCA_013399015.1 Galbula dea
GGTATTTGGCAGAAAGCCACGTCCAAACCATCACATGATGCATTTGATTTTCATTATAAATCAATTCCACTTATTTTATGTTTTGCCATATGGCCTCATTCTGAGCTCAGCACATTTATGAAGTAGATTTCTGCTCATCTTAGCTGTCTTACAGTTACTGCTGAGACTGGGCTGATTTGTTTTACTATGGTGCCTACAAAATAATCAGGTTTGAAAAGAGAAAAAGCTGTTGTTTGATTAGTTCTGTCCAGTTGCCAACATATGTAATAATACATTATTATTATTATTAGGTATCTAATAATAATAATTTCTATCTAATTATATAATAATTAATATGTATCTAATAATTGATTTGCTTGCTAATTACACATTTTTCACTTTATTCTTGCACTTTCTTAAGAAAATGGTTTCATAAGAGCAAAATTAAAAGGAAGTATCATCCTTTTCTTTTTTAAACAGCTTAGACCTAGTTATCCAATTTCTTACCACTGGACATACAGCAATTCACAGGGGAAGCAGAAGTAAGAAAAGTTGTACCACTAGGTAAATCATATATGCTTCAGTTATGACAGGATAAGCCTATTTTGAACACTGAAATGCTACCTTTGCAATGATGCTTGAGAAGTAGTGCATTTAGTTAAACAGAAGCATAATCAAAACTCTTTCAATGCTTCCTTGATCTCTTGCCTTTTTCCTCCTCCTAAAACTGCCTCAGAATGGAACCTTTGTCCTTTACCTGCTCAAACATAAAGGCAAATTCCACGCTATCTTTGGGGACGTTTTCTGTGTCCAGGAAGCAGTAGAGCTTGAAGTAGAACTTCCAGTGCATCTCCCCAGCTTCAGCAGTGGCAGCAAGCCTGCATGGTTGTGTGAACAGGGAGAGAGAGAGAACAGATCTGTAAAATCAAACACCTTCCTAAATTGACACCTGAAGAATCTAAGCAAGGCATTTGCTTTTTTACACCTTCTATCAATCTGGTAATGTTGACAGGAGCTAGTTGTTTGCAGCAGTATACCTGGCTGATGTCATTTGTGGAGATCTGTGTATCAAGAAGGAGAGATACCTATGTATGTGTGTGTTTTTAGAGCCTACAGCAAAATCAAGGACTTAAAACTCCTGTTATAAATATGTAACTGCACAACACTTCAGGCATTTTTCCCCCCCTGTTGCAATGTGGATAAAAGAGGCTGATTCCCATGTATTAAGGATGACAAACAGATATTTAGGCTCATATTACATTTTTTTACTACAGTGCTATAAGTGGTTTCAGTTTTACTTGTAGAAAAAAACGTTGTGAGCTGTACTGCAGTGACTTCCACATGAAGTTAGGCAACGGGCAGTCAGAATGCCAATGACTGCCTGGAGTTCAGTTCTCCCACTACTGGGGTGGTCACAATGCTACTAACAGTGGACAGATTTGTAGTAGTGGAAAAACAGTGTTGAAATAGAAATAAGAAATATTATTCTACTGGTTTCAAGACAGAGGAAAGCCAAACACAAGTGAATAGGTGGCTTATTAATTTGTTTAAGACAAAAAATAAAGATGCTTTCGATCCAGAAATGGCCTTGTGTGTACTTCAGCTGCATCATCACAAACAAGCAAAAGAACGTGAAAATTCGTCATTATTGACACTGCAAATTTATTTAATTGCTACTTATTAGAGAGGTGAGAGAAAAGGAGAGGCATACTCACTTTTCAAACTTTGCCAAGACATCAGCCACAATGGTTCTGCTTTCAATTGCTTTATCAGTCGTTCCATTGTATTCAAACAAAGCGAACATATTTCTGCTATCCTCCATTGCTAAGCCCCGAATTAACTTTTCAACCACCTAATAAAAACCAGTACATGGAAAAACCATAAGATAGAAAAGTAGCATCACAGATAAGACAAATAATTAGAAGAAAATTCAGAGCTAGGTTTTACATTAGGCTGAAAATGTTGCTAGCATGTTCCCATCAGCAGTATTAATTATTTTCAAATTCCGCTTTAATTTTCATACTCAATAGTGCTGATTCTTTCAGAATATGTATGTGCTGTCACCTGGTCAGATATAACCCCTGTGTTTCACCAACTCAGCTAGAGCATTCCAGTTTTAGGAAGCAACTTGGCTCTCATACACACCAGTATCTGCTGAAGTTATTCCAATAATGCCTCTATTGAATTGCTTATTTTTTCCCGTAATAGGGAAATATAGCTGGGTAATCCTCTGTAGAATAAAGACAGTTTTTATAGCAGGGATTTCTTCAGACCTTCCCTCCCCTGAAAAGAGAGACCAGTAGAGAAACCCCCAGTGCTTCCAAAGTGTAATGCTACTACTGTCACCAACTGACTACCATCCTGTTTACCACTTCTCACCTCTCCTGCTGTAGTGTGTGAGTTGATTGTGATCTTACAGGAGCCCCCACCATGGCAATAAACTGTGGATGTCATTTCCTGCCTGCTGATCAGAGCTTCTATTTCATCCCGTGATGGCACAAACTCTCTACATTTGGTTTTCTTCAGAGATTCATAAGTAAAAAGTGCATATTTCTCCATTTCAGTTCCTGGAAACTGGTCACGAACCCTGTGAGACAAATATTACTACTTTAAGCTGCCAGACTGTGAAATAGAAAGTTTACTATGTGAGAATTACTTTTTCCCCGTGAAAGAACTTTTGTATCCAGTATGCTATTTAACTGACAGGCTCAAAGGTTCATTGCCAAGGTAAGTGTTCTAACGTGTGATTTACTGTGGGACAACTTATATACCTTCATCATTTTGTTCTGCAAACCACAAGTAAAAAAATCAAAACAAAACTGGACTACCTTTGTAGCATTAACTACAGGAATCTTGTAACGACTCAGATGTGATAGCAAAGTAACTATGAAATCTCCTTGTAATCAACTCCTCTCTTTGTCAGTAATAGTTGTTGAATGGAAGACTAAACTGCACTAAAGTACCATATAAAAAGGCAGTAAAACATGTCTGACTACACATTTTTGAGGTAGTGTTACTTAGGATACTTGATTTCTATTCCTAAGTTTCTTAAACATTCTGTCTAGGCCTTACTGTTCAGCAGTTAGTGTTATTACTATGAATGTTCACTAAAAACTGTAATGAACTCAACTCTTAATTAATGAAAACTATTAAATTTGGATAGCTTTCAGTACAGAGTGTTTCTGTATTTCCAATAATAAAATATCAGCTTCTTAGGGCTAATAAAGTTTAATTTATGTGAAAAAGTACGGTGATGAGTGATCTACAAGGCATAAAGATTACTTCAGGATTACAGAGATGTTGTAAGATGATTACTTCTATAATAGCATCTATAATACTGAAACTGACCTACAAATATTGTATCAGCTGCATTTTTTTTTAAACTGGAGGCAAGTTTATGAGCTGAGTCAAGCTAAGAAAGTGAATTGCTGTTGGATTTTTTCATTTTAACAGTTATATCAAGTGATTGATACTTTTCACTCATCTTACTTTGGTTGAAAGGTGTATCTTCAACAGAAGCATTTTACAAACATTTATAAAATAATTAGATTTAGCAAAGTGATTGAAAAAGTCCATGTTTCAGCACAAATACAATCAAGACTTAAATTACTGAGAACAGATTGGTTTTGATGGGCTAACTTTTGTAATGACACAGTCTGAATTCTTCTGCTGCATCACAGAAAAAGAACTCCACATTCTGGTTAATGCTGAACAAAGTTTTTTGGGTGTTTTTTTTCCACTAATATATTACAGTTAGATTTGCAAACACACAGGTTTACCTCAAATATCTAAAATATTATAATATTCTTTTATGTGCATGATGCATACCTCATAAAACTAAGGTAAGCAGGATGAAGAAATTCTGACAGGTTGATTTGGACAGTTGAGAATAGCACTTGGGGGTGTATGGGCTGCAAGTCATTTAAACAAGTTTAAACAGTTACAGAAAGCCCTCCTTTTGTCAACATTAACAAATTGTGCATTCATTTTCATGGCACTTTGCTTGATTCCTAAATTGAGAATAATTCCACTTAGATTACCTCACACATGCTTTTCCTACAACTTTTTTCTTTTTAGATTAATTTTTGGCATAGCCAGTTCAGTAAATGAATGCAAGTCTCACTTCAAGATAGCTAAGCACTATTACAGGTTGTGGTTAAGAAAACAGTAAATGAAAAAAATTATTTTCTTGCTTTAGTAGTTTCAAACTCACCTTTTGAGATGGAACTTGAGATATTTGAGGATACTGCGACTTGGCAGAAATGTGCAACTCATGCAGGTGAGTATTTGCCAACTATACAGGTTCCCCACACTCCCAGGGTTAGGCACTTTATTGGTCTGCTTGATGAGCTGACAGTAGAGCTCATCTCGAAGAGGTCGTAAATCATGTCCTGTTTGGAGGATGCCTTGGATTATAGGGATGGGATCAGACATAGACTCCAGCTGCTGTAAAGAATTAAATATCTTGATGGCTTCATCCTGCAGAGTTGTGTAGCCTTTGTCTTTCAGCACTACAAAAGAAAAATAGGGAGAAAGGTGCTTAGGCTGAGATATGTAAGAGGAACCACGAGGCTTAATGTAAGAATTGCTTAATGCTCTTCTGTGATCCTTATTATCACAGAATATCAGGGGTTGGAAGGGAACTCATCTAGTCCAACCCTCTGCCAGAGCAGGATTCT
Organism: Galbula dea; assembly: GCA_013399015.1. Classification (NCBI taxonomy): domain Eukaryota; kingdom Metazoa; phylum Chordata; class Aves; order Piciformes; family Galbulidae; genus Galbula; species Galbula dea. Next base: position 4,659 of record VWZX01010886.1, read on the forward strand.
TCCCTAACCGGGAATTGAACCCGGGGCCAAGTGGTGAGAGTGCCAAATCCTAACCACTAGAGCAGTATGCAGGATATTAGAATCGATCTTTTCCATTTCAAACATACAATGCACACTCATTATATGAGCTATTTTGCTATTAGGATTTGTTCTGAATTTCATGAAATCTCCATTTGAAATTTTCTGAAAACTTAAAAATGTATCTTGCTTGATCTTAATTTTTTTGATGGAGAATCTTCTTTCCAGAGCAATCCACACTGCTGAAGTGTCTGCCACTTTTTCAGTGTCACAAGAAAGTAAAAATCTCATCAGATTGTGAGGTAAAGTGTGGTGGCATCAATTTTGTCTACAGCAGTAGCATTTCAATTAAACTGAAACAACACAGCTAAACTAAATTATTGCCACAACGCTGCAACATGCTTTCTGAGTGCTGGAAAAGATGACTTTTTTTTACTACAGGTTATTCAAGGAGGGCTAACAACTTTTACAATCTACTGAAAAGAACCATGCAGTTTTTGTGTTCAAGAGATGGAAGATTGCTCTGATGTCTGAATCAGTTAGGCCTACTAACCATCACAGCACAAAATAGTACAGACATATATTATAGCGTTTCTAAGCTGACATTACACTATTACAGAAAATAACTAGAACTCAACTGCAAATCAAGGCAATAAGTGAGCATCAGTCCATCTGTGGAGCTACATTTAGTATGGGAAGGCTTTGGCAAGACCTCTGCCTCAGAGGGAGCTAGCTGTTTCTGTCCATGGGAAATAGAAAGCAACCATGCTGCACTCCTGCATAGGACAACCAGCTCAAGGGCCAAGAGGATCAGAACTCTGCTATGCCACTATACAGGAGGAGAGGGAAGAGAAGGAAAAGGTTTCTCCTAGGATTTATCTCCCTGTCATTTGAGCAGAAGGCTATGCTATCATGTGAGTTACCAGGAAGTCTTACCTGAAATACCTTAGCTTTTAACCAACTGTGACCTCCCACCCTTCTCCCACAGATGAAACTTCTGATCTGAGTCATACCTTCTTTAATATGCAGTTGCAAAATAAGATAAGGATACAAAATTCACAACCAACTTTAAAACCATTCATTCAAAACAGACTTCTAAATTGGTCATTGAGCCAAAGATATCAAAATATATTATTACACCTGCTTCAAGAGTAAATGAGGCATTACTTCTTAAAACTATGTCCACTCAAGTGTTGTTTCCCATAAATAACACCATCATAATTGATGAAACTTAAGACTTGTTAACTGGCAGCTTTGGCTGCTGCAGCTCCTACATGGGGTAGGATGCAACAATGATATGAGGAGAATATGATTCAAGGGGATGCAATGAATTGGATTTAGTTGCTTATTTCAGTGCAAGACTTCCCAAACTCAGTCTTCTTAGAGGTGTTGCTGAGGATAACAATCTTATATTACAGCAGCAATAGCAGCCTTCCCTTCTGTAACACCAACAGTTTACTGTTCTCTACCTCACAGAAGAGAACAGGGAAACTTGTCTGTTTGTATTATAAAACCTGTATTTTTCCTACTGTTACTTCACTGTAGCCTGCTGACTAAAAAGTCCCATCCTCTGGTTTAGTCTTTCATAAGGAAAGGTTTTTCTATGGTTGAAAAACTTACAGTTTAGATTGATGTCCCCATATGGCAGTGGTAGTAACGGCGAGTGCAGTGGATGATGAGTGTAACGGAGAATAGGGTTTCTCTTATAAATCTGTTCAACTACATCAGCATTCAGACAGTTTTCCTGTTGGGGTATGAAAAAGGAGGATTTGAGGTCCAGCATTAACAGTAATGCAATGCTTTGTGCCCTTAGGTTGTCTGTGAAAAGAAGTAGTCATCAGTGTTACCAACACCATCTGGTGCTAAATCCAGTTCTGGGTACTGTGTCTGCCATGGCACTCTGTGGGCTATGACTGCTCAGTATCTGCTAACTTCAGGCCTTGCAGAAGGTTACCTTATCTGTGCAGTAAAAAAACAAACCATGGCAGAGCTGCAGAAGACAAAAATGAAGTTTCACACATTTTTTTGAAGTTTGTTTCCATTTTACAATCATTTTTACTCCAGTATTTCAGAAATGGAATTAAGACATCTGTGTTCAAGTTTTATTTAAAAATATTTCTCCAGCACAACTAATTGGCCTTTTCAGTTAGAATCTACAGGAGCTACCATAACAAAACAGTCCAGAAAAACTATTGCTGTAAACCTGATGCACCCACTCTGAAGTCTGAACACTGTTCTCTCTTAGACCAAATTTGACAGATGTGTGACCACTGTCTTTTATCAATCCTGAACTTCCACATATGTCTATGGCTCTGAAGAATAGTGTTCATAGTCTTGGAATTTAGGACTCAATACTTCCTTTTCCATGAGAGAAGAGGTGGCATTCTTTAAGGGAAAAGGTTAGTAGCAGTTCTCTCCTCTTGCTGATTTTTCTGATCTCTTCTAAGAGCCATCATCCTCTCTCCCAAAAGCACATCAGCAAAAATCTCCAGAAGGACATTCTCTGGCTGTGCATGCAATGTCTCCAACAGGACCATAAAGCAGTAACCATAAATTGAACATGTTTCTCATCATGCAGAGACATAAGATCCTTAGCCCATGCTACCATAGAAAAAGAAAAGAACTGTAAGGAAAAAAAAAAATCACAAGAGCTGCCTAGTACATCCCGGTGTCTGCTCACTGTGGACATAGCCAAACAGGTCTGCTATCTCATGAACCTGCACTCTACTACCAGGTATAGCAGTATCTGTAAAATTACAGAAACCAGTAAAACTCGTTACTGTTTTCATGGAAAAAAGTTATCCCTCCTGCCCTCCAAGTTGCACTTCATACTTTGCTCTTTTACTGCTTAGGCAGAAATTCCTTTATCAGGTCAGTGAATATATTCAGGCTCCACAATTTCAGTCCATGTCACTGTGTGATTTATTACCCAATATGGCAAAGCCAATATAAAAAAGATTTAAGCAATCATTCCTTCCCACCCCATGTCATCCTGTTTGTACCTACCTTAATATCCTGAATAAGCTGCTGAGTTGGAGTATCAATTGGTGCCTTTGTGTCAATCACGTTCTGGATGGCACTTGACCAGCGGGTTGCCTCATTAAGCAATTTGGTATAGAGACGGTAACAGTGTTTGCGTCCATATACAGTTACGTTCCAGTAACCTAGCAAAACAGGAAAAAATATTCATCACAGAAGCTGTATCTATAAAAATACCCTGACTTCTATCTAAAACCAGCTGTAGTCCTATCAAACCCCAAGTGCTGCATGCTGGATCATTCTGGTAGCTTTTCAGGAACTAAGAAATTGTACAAATAATTAAGTGTTGTAATACAAGATACTATGGTGTCTTTCCTTTGAAAAAGCCTAGGAGTAGTTTCAGAGTACACCCACCATCATGCAGTCTATAATTTTATCGAGTAATCTTGGTAAAAGTGATTGTAAGACAATACTACGGAATACTGGTAGCTACTTCTGGCTTGTGGGCTTTACTTCTCCAGTCCTGTCTGTAACAGGAAAATCTGAGACAGTCTTGCTTTGGATGTGAGTCTTTCATCATCTGTGGCATACGCACAAACAGGTTTAAAGCATGAACTACCTCTTCTGTATAAAAGTCATTAATTTCACACTAATGAAGTGGCAACTATGATAGGAAGAGCATTTCAGTTCAAATTCTCTCCCTGCATCACTGTATAGGCTTTTTATGAAACAGATACAATCAAAGAAAATCTATTTCATCTTTCACTAATGAAAGCCTCTTTGAAGTGTCAGTGACCCCAATGAGATTATACAGGACTGTCAACAGTCGCTTCTCATTTGCAAAGAGCCACTTGTGAGTTGAAAACCAGTTTTGAAAATGCACAAGGGAGCTGACTCAGGTGTAAGATGTAGGTTAGCACAAACTGGACTCTTATTCTTGATCTCCCTATAACAGCTCCAGCACATAAAATAATGTATAAGAATGCTGCCCATGTCCTTCCTCAGGTCTTTGATGTATAAGCATTAAGTGTTCACACTGACTTAGCATCAGTGTCAGTCTATGACAACTTGAATGTTGGTCAGGACAAATTTTATTCCTGTATACATTATTCCTCTGTTTTTCACCCAGTAATTCCTTGTAAAATGCCTCAGTGACTTAGGAACCTGACTCAGAAACCCGATTTGTTCATCAAACTGCAACCATAATAATCCATTTAAAACATACTTATGCACTGTTTGTTGCATTACTAGGTAGTAGGACAGAAGGTAGCTGAAAGCGTATTTGAATGAGAGCAAACACTTAACAATTACCTGTCTCTTTAAAGATTTTTTCATCAGGTGGAACCACTGAGCAGAGGCTGTTCAGGACCAGTGTACCCAATTTCAAAGCATTTTTCTCTGAACTCTTGTAGTAGTCCAAAGAATTGTGTGTCAAAACAAACCAACGCTTCTTTAGCTTTAATGAAGACATCTTTGGGTTGTTCTTTATTTCCTTGTGTAGCCATCCTGTTAAAGACACAATTTGAATCACACTTTTTTTAAAACAGCGTTGGACAAAATTAGATTGCTAACAGTTAGTTCTGTACTTTCAACAACAACAAAAATATAATGTGAATTGTTTAGCCAAAAATTAAACAACTTTGAGTAAAATTCTCAAACAATGAAATGAAGAAGATAGAAAAATATTGGTATTTCAACTTTAGTGTTTACCTAGAAAAATTATTTTGTGAACTTACAAAACCGCTTTTGTCATCAGTGTTTTCTTGCATGGCACAGCAGGAGCATAATTTCAGCTGTATTAATCTGTGAGTAAAACTCTACTGTGCAAAGATAAGGCTCCACCACTACCATGCTGGCCTATTACCCAGATTGTCTTGTGGGAAGAACCTCTTCAAAGCTTAATGGATGATATTTACTCTGTTACTGCCCCACTTAGTCCTTACCCCTCACAATGAATTCTTGTCCCTCCACTCTTGTGTCTCCCTTTGACCTTTGGAGCAGTGTTATCCAGTGATGCATTTCTTCAGGAGTGTCAGCATTACAGTGAAGAACACGATTAGCAGTGATGATCACAAAAGAATTGGGTCTATAAAAATAAATCAAGATTGAAAAAGCCTTTACAATCAACATACTTATTGTTTACCTCACTCACTATAACCATAAACACTGTCCATTGTTTGCATTTTCTATCTGGACAACTACTGTCCACTTCTGAAGCACTTATTTCAACACCACTAAACCTAAAAAATAACTAAGCATTTCAAAAGACTCAGTTGGGTTGCATTCACACCAAAATGCTAGGGCTCTGAATGGTGGAAAAGTTTTCATTAAATTGCAATTTGTCTCATCTAAAAATAAATCTATGGTGAGAAAAACCTCCAGTCATTAATCATCTTCGGATGTGAATCAGAACTCTATTTTAGGGTTGGATCTGTTTAGGGTGTCTGCTTCAGTAGCTACATTAGCTAAAATCAACTACAGTTTACAAAGGTCTATAGTGAAGCTGCATATGAACACAGATTCTTTTATTTTTAATGCAGTGCAACCCAATTTCAAGAGTGCAATCTATTTTTAATTAGAGCCTGGCTTTTACCCAATCCTACAACAGGATTCACTGAAGCATGAAGAACTAGCCCAAGTGAACTGCACTGATGGCTCCCTGGATTAGAGAGCCTAAAAACACTTGCTTTAACCCTTCACCATTAATTTTTCATCCTGGAACAGACACAATTTTTAACAACTGTATCAGCTGTAGAAAATGAGAATGATGCACTCTGGGACACCGCAGGCACGAGAAGCTCATCAGTCTTTTATCATTCTTGCAAGAAGAATAATAGGTAGAAATCAGAACTAATAAAAAATTGTTTATGGGGATGGAGAGGTTCACCCAAATATGACACCATTCTCCGAAAAGAGTGTGCCATGTCATGTAAAAGCCAGAGGGATGACAGGAAAAGAAAAAGTAAATAAAATTATTAGAAGGAAAATTAGTAAATTGTGTGAAGGGAGGTTACAGTAAATCAAGTAACATGAAAAGTGAGTGATCTTAAAAGTTATCGAAGTGTTACCTACAGATGGCGCTCACCAGTGCCATAGAAGAGGGTAAGGGAGAGATCAGAATCCACAGTTCTGGTCACACTCACTGTGGTGCTGAGGTGCTACGGCATTCAGGAAGAGTGGTGGATAAGGAAACAAGTGGGCATGTGAACAGTAGAATTTTGTTGACTATGTTTTAAAATGTGTGAAGACAAGGCAGCTTTAGATTGAGCTAGATGAAGCACACACATGAAGCTGGATAATGTGATGTATGTGACAGAAGCTACAGCTGAGCTACAGCAAGAGAGGTGAAAACGGAGAGTGCTCAGGTATAAACTAAGGTAGATCAAGCTATTGAACAGGAGGTTATGATCAGCAGCAGCAAATCTTTCAGGTTCCCTTCTCCTCCTCCCATTTAAGAAAATGACAGAGGCCCCATTCTTGGCAGTCTTTCTGCAAACAGACTGGAAGGGCTCTCTGCTCAGCTCCTCCCTCTTGAGCTTGCAATAGTGGGTTCATATGTGTCAAGGTAAGAATAATCTATTGCCTACAATAATCTATTAGTCGAGTTTGTTCCCTAATTGAAAAAACATCACTGATTTAGACTTAAAGAAATAAAAAACAATTACAAGAAAAAAAAGCCTTTCTAATTTAACATTTAAAAAACTCTGAACATTTGTGTTGATTGTTTAGGAACATTCACTGTTACTTGTGGTATCCAAGTCTTGATAGGCCAAGGACAAACCAGTAACTTAAACCCAGCTGTTTCACACAAGTGCAATGAGGAGACTGTAATGAAGTCCTACAGCACAAATAACACCTTGCAGGCAGTAACCTTATAACCAGAGTCATAGTCTGAGCCCAAATTATTTTTTAGCCCTCAAAACACTGTTACTAGTTCAAGAACTAAGAACATCCTGATGGTTATTTTTTATGCTGCATTGCCTTCTTTGTTACAAGATATTTTTACTCTGGGAGATCATTCTCATCCCTGTAGAATACAACATTCTTGCTCAAAAAGCTGAACAGCAAACTGTTAAAATGATTTTTTTCTACCTACTGTATTGTCAAAGGACTCAAAAATAAGCTGATCTTCTTCAGTAGCATTACTTGTATAAAAGAAAGAAATATTTAATTGTCTACTTTTGGATCATTTAAGTAGCTGAACAGTTCATGAAGCAGCATCAGGGAAGATAGTGAAGCCCCCACCCCAAAATCCACCAGCATTCCATGTTTTAACATGTGGTGTTTAGTACTATAAAAAGGGAGGCAACAATGAATCACTTTAATGCATATTTAGTCAGTAGAATATAGAGACTGAAGTATAAAGCATCTAATTTTGGCTGTAGAAAGGAGAAAAAGAAAGGCACCAGGCATGGTTCTGACTTACCTATCTGGATTGTCAGCAGCACAGACAGAATCAATTAGTCCTACATCGAGTGTACCCTATAAACAAATATCCAACAAGAAAAGGAGGAAGACATTTACCATTACATAATACTCTTCTCAGAGAAAAGTTAAAGGAGCAGCAGCTTTGATCAAGCAAAATGAACTGCAGATGGGGCATAAGTTTCTTTTAACCATTAAAACTGCTGAGGGGAAAACTAAGACTGAGATAACTAGATCCAGTAAAATATTATCTCTAGCTAAGCTGGAGGCACCTCAATTATTTTTCTCTGTTTCCAAATGTGCTTGAATTTTTCACCTAAAAGTGCCATCCCAATATAAATGGCATCCTCTCAGAATAAGCTTCTGAAGCCATTAAGCAGAAGTTTTTATTTCCCTTTGCTTGATATTAGGTTCCAAATGTATCTCATTTATTCCCAGTGTATGTTGTACAGAATTATAAAAGCAGGATTAGAGAAATCTAACCTAAGAGTAAGTTAGTTTTAATTTACTGTATCTGTGGAAAGCTTCAAATTTAAGCATACACTGTGGTGTGTAGGGAACTGGACCAGAAAAAAAAAAAGCCACCCCCACAAGCAACATTCATTTTTCTTCAAGGTGAATGATGGGAGACAAATCAGAAGTCAAACACTCCTCTTGTATAGCTACAAGATCAAAACCATGGAGCTTCTAGCCAGTGTCACAGCTACCACCCGTTGCGATTCTCAGATGCTGTGGCCACCACAGTGCCCTTGTTTTCTAATAAGATTTGCTTTGAAAAGTTCTTCATATTGAGACTTACCACAGCATTCTGTGGATTTGCCTGCTCATCATGCATCTCTCGGATCTCTTGCTCTGTGGACGCATGGACTTGACTCAGTACGCTAAACCACTGGCTGTGGAGAGAAAAGCAGCAGTGTAGGTAAAATGTTGCTTCTGCAGAAGCCTTCTGTCAGCTTTGTTCTGTGGAGGTCTAGCAGGTTCTTCAGGTTTTTGAAACTCCTTAAGACTCCTTTTGTCAACATGCATAAAAGCAGCAAGAATTTATGTCAGTTCAAGTAATACAGGGCACTTTCTTCCAGACCTCCCATCCAAGTTCATGTCATACCCATCTTTCAGTAGACAAACACCTTATACAAAAAGTGGCATCTCTGAAAAACTGGCAATAAGCACAGTGAAACATCTGAGTGCTTAGAGAGTATTTAGAATACATTCCACACATTTCACCTGGAAAAAAAAATACATTACTGGCTACACACAAAGCCTTTAATGGGAAACCCAACTGTCAGATTGTAAATTCTGCTGCACTAATAGCATGATTGATAATAGTTTCTTACAATGATACTTCTGTAAAGACCACCCAAGTCCATCAAATCCTCTGTAGAAGCACAACTGAGACGGGAAAAAGAATAAAAACCCCAAGAAAATACCTCTACATTTTCTGTTCCCTATGGAGCTGCTGGAAGGACCAGTGAAGTTAAACCAGAGCAAACTGGTGCCAGTCCACTGGCCTTGTATATATTTACAACACAAAAACCGGCAGAAATGTTTCTGTACTTCAGCCTCTAAATGCTGAGCAGCAATTGCAGAAACATTTAATTCCAACCACACCTTCTGCTTCTGGGAAATCTCTGCCCTCCTAGCGCTAGTATATGATAAAGCTCAACTGCTTTAAGCAATCCCACTGAAATCTGAGGGCAGAGCTTGGCCTGTTTAGCAGGTTCCTGAATGCCATTCTTTGAGTTATGGATTTGCCATTCTAATGAAAAACACCTCGGGCCAAGTTTTCAAAGGTCTCAAAAGCCCAGACTTCACAACAGACTCCTCACCTCTCTGCACCAACACAAGGTTGAGAAAAAAACTGCAAAACTACTGGATTAAATAAAAAGCTGTCATTTTTGTCATTGCTTACAGTTACAGAATTTATGCCTGGAATACTGAAGTGCTGCCTCCTTAACTCCAGCTTTGAGAAGCCAACTGTTCTCCATGGTGTAGACATCTGGAAACCAAACTGCCAGAACAGCTTGAGAAAGCTTGTGTCGTCTGTCAAACAGTACCACCGCTGCCATATCCGAAATCCTGTCTAACTGCTTATGCTTTCATTAGAAACAACACAAGGCGAGAAGAAAAATGAAGATTTAGAGTGCCTGACAATAAAGATGATGAGAACAGATTTAGTTCTGGAACACTTAAGTTTTGGAAGCCAGGCTTCTTGCACATCTGTCATCTTGTTTTTGACAGTATGTTCTTGTCAGGGGCTATCGCTTTCAGCTTTTTTTCCGGGGTTGCCATGAGTCTCCTCGCCTCACCGTAGTGATCGTTGTTCAGACTCAGAGAGACCCACAGAGAAGTTGTACTTAACACTTACTTTCCTGGATATAAGAGTAGGTCACTGAAAACCCCCCCAAAACAAAGGAATAGTCATCCAGAGAGAAGGAACTGTCAGCTGAAGGAAAACTAAACATCATCTCCCAAAAAATTAAGCAAATTAAATTAAGCTTTCCTTTCTGGGCTCAGGAATTGCAAATGTATTTAAATGTTAATCTTCTCTTTAAAACCAAAAAGAGGACTACATAGCACTGTATGTACAATTAGTAACAATTTATTTTTGGATTTTAAAGAACAATTCAGGGTTTTAATAATCGTATGTAATCTTTGTGTAAACAATGAAAAAGAAATTGAGCATGCTACACTGCAAAAGACAAAGGCAGATTTTACTCTCCTTTTGCTTTCTTCCCTCTCGGGACCTCCTTTATCTTTCAGCTGAGTCCCAGAACCCAGGAATACAAAAAAAGACAGACTAGGAGGTTGAAAGGAATAAGCTCTCAGTAATGCTTGCCCAATGAAGCATTACTTCTTTCCTCAAATACACTTCCCCAATCAAAACAGTAATTCCTCTTTTGGGGGCTGGGGGCAAGGGTGTCAGGTTTCTCTTGGTTTTGTTTTTTTTTTATCCCCCTTCATTTGAACAAAAAGCAATCTCATATCATGACCAGATCAAAATAGCATGATCATGTTTCAGTAGCAGATCCAAAACCAACACAGACCAATAATTTGGTATGTCACTTTTAACAATGCCAAATGTTAATGAAGCTTTGACTTAAGCCTGTCTGCAAATCCTTACACATCTCCCTCCCTCATTAAAGTCTTCTGGGATGACTTAGAAAAAAGAAACATGAAATACACTGGTAAAAAGTAAATTCATCTGGATGGTGTGTTGTGTATGATACGCAACAGCAGCATTTAGTGTCTCCTCCTCCTTGTTTAAGAAAAAAAGAAAGAGTTCCAGGACAACAGACAGTCTTTACATTGATAAATTTCTTATGGGTCCCTAGAGCACATACAGAAGTGTAATAGAAGGGACTTTAGCTAAGTCTTCACTTTAAAATATACTCACATCACACAAGAATCTTAACAATAACTGCTGGAAAGCTCATAATTTCTTTCAAGGGTAATTTTAAGGATTCTGTGTTGTAAGCATTGCTAAATTTATTCTCAGGGTCCTGTGATATAGGGAGGTATTATACCTTTATAAAGAACAGAATATGAAATAACTTTCAAGGCTTCAGAGCGAAGTAGCTAAAGTGATGTTGACAAAGCCATCCTGTATTCTGGCCTTGGGGAAGCAAGGCAGAGGGTAATAAGCTTTGATTACTAAGTTCACTTTATTTAAATGCATTATTTTTATGGGCAAGCATATTATTATCTTGCATGAACTGTAGCAGGGGGGAACATACATTTATTCATTCATTCATTTATTTATTTATTTAAAAAAGATACGCTACAACTGATCTGACAAGTCAAGCTTGCTCCTTCCCCTGCAGTTTTATAGGGATCCTTTAGCAACAAAAGCAAGACCCTTTTTAAATCATCAGAAAGGGAAACACTCTCTTGTACACTCTTCTTATTCATGAACACACTTTCACCCTAAAAGTCAGTGACCACATTACAAGTTTTATCTGAAAAAAAATTAGGCTCTGCTTAGGCAATGGCATCAATGGCTGATGACTGCCTCTGTACAGACATACTGTACTTCAGGACATTGCTACTAATAAATAGGCAACAGCCAAATTCTATGCAAATTCCCATTGGGAGCCTGACATTTACCAGTAATGTTCTGCCACGAGTTTTTCTTCTCAGCATACCTTTCAGAAAAGTGTTACATGCAACGTGCTTAACGCAGCCCCAATACTCTGCGACAGTAGGCAAATTAATCACAAGCACAAGCAGAATGGCACAGAGGTTGAAAAGGATAAAAAAACCCAAACAAAACCCAAATAAACAAACAAAACCCCCAAAACCAAAGAAGAAAGAAAAGAAAAAGGCTTGATGATTTTCATACCTTGCATCCTCAGGAGACTCAGCAATTAAATGGTAGGTCCTATCACCCATTACTAGATCAATACCATTTTCTTTGCCTGTATTATCAACAATCTCTCTGAAAGAAGAAAATACCAAGACTGAGCATTAGAGATTGTCAACATTTTGAAAATTCTGTTCTGCTACGATGCTCACCAACTACTGATACTTAAAATAATAGCAGTCAGCCTTAACCAGGTTCATTTGCAAGACTCATCATGTGATTTATCAGCCAGTATTGATTCACCAAACTGTAGCTGTTGCATTTTCTGCTTATACAGCACAACTATTCAAACTATTACGAAAGTCACTACACTGGGTTGACTATTCTGGTATTGTTTTAAAAGAATTAAAGAAAGAAGCATTGTCAACCCTCAAGAGAGGTAAGCATAACTGAGCTAAGAAGCAGACATATTTCTGAACTGACTGCGCATCCAAGAAATTTTTTGAGTGGTAAAAAGAAAGCTCTTGAAGATTGCAAATAAAAAGCCAACAAAACCTTGATTACTGATCCTGTGTTACCTAGAAAAGTTACTGCTTATTTATCATGAATACAGCTTTTTAAATACAAGTACCCCTTCTTTAGCTGTTTTATACACAAATAGTCACTGGTTGAACCTACAGTTCAAGTTAGGTTCAGCAACCTTTATCTGACAGTTTTAAATGTATGTTCAAGAAAGAACTTTAATAGGGCACAGTCAATGAAACAGAGAAAGTTTAAACATATTAGAAAATATTCTAAATAAATGCTATGGTACAAGAGACAGAGTCAAATATAGTTTCAACAACAACAACAAATTGGTAGGAACTTCAGTCTCTGTTCAGACATTTACTTGACAGCCAGCAGCCCAGTGGCTTTTCAAGAGCTAGTCAGGATGCTCACTGAAACTATTTACTTCGTCCTGCGTGAAATAAGACTCAAGCCAGGACTTCCAAAAAAGATTAATCTAAGCTTTCAATTTAGTTTAAGCACCTTGTTAAATTTACTACATAAAATGGATGGTTGCAGATTACAAGGAGCAGAGTGGACTGAAGCGTCACAACCATTTCTGGTCTTCTTTGCCTTGGAAGAAAGCTTAGGCATACTTTCATACAGAAGTGAGACTACCAGTATTAGAACACTCAAATTTTTAAATTAGATAATCCAAAAATTCCTAAAGCATATTGACTTTCTGAAGGAAAAATACCATCTCGTAGAGAACTTTTTTGATGTATGCTTCTGGAAGCACAGAATTTTAAGGCGCAAGGAACTTTAGTTCACAAGACATAAGTTATTAGGTTTAGTAATTCTGCTTTTTTAAAATGAACGTATGCATTTTAAAGACTTTTCTATCACTACCACAATTACTTCAAACATGAAAAAAATTGTAAATGCATACAGAAGATACAGATTTGACCCATGCTAATTTAAATATATTCAGGGCCTATTAATTCCACTCTCTTCATTCCAGGTTTGCCTGCAGCTACAGACTTGGCAACATGCCACAAATTGCCTTGGGAATCATTAAAGACTAAGTAGGGCTTCTAGTCTGGGAGAAAACATAGATAGCCTCATTATAGCAGCAGTTTTCTCAAGTATTTGGCGCTGGCTTAGCCCTGGAGTGCTCTGTAGTCTTAAGAGAGAGCCAAGTAAGGACAACACTTGCTTTCTGTAACTTTACCACACACACTCTCATGCTTGCATTCACACAATCTGAAGCCACTGCACTCAGTGTCTTCCCAGATTAAGCCCCAAGACATATTTAGGAGGAACTATGGCTAACATACAAAAACATAGAAACCTACTTGGCTGTTCGGACATCAATGGCACCCTTCAGCTTTTCTTCACTGTCATTTTCAAAGTACATCAACCTAGACTGTCTGAGAACAAACCATCGTTTCTTCCAGTTCCTTCTGGACAGCGTAGATGATCCACCCCCCTTTTTGTGAAGCCAACCCTGCTTAAGTGCTTCCTGCTTGGAACGAAACCACAAGAAGGTCTCATCTTTCAGGACACACCAGCGTCGCTTCCATGTGTTTATTAAGCCACCTGGCAAAAGAGACAGATGTGGGTTTATGCAGAGTTAAGACAAACAACTGTGTTAGAAAAGAGAAGCTGTGAACAAAGCAATGCTGGAAGATGCTGACCATCAATGCTGCTCTTAAACTGTGTCTCTGCTGTAAGCCATGAAACCAAAGATCTCATTTTTGCATATCCTTAAGGCTTCCGATATGGGTGGCAATCTAAAAGACCCTTATATTATAAATTGTAATGCATCTTTATATAACAGAGACATATATGTAACATATATATAATTATTTGTACTTATATGTAACATATATAACAATTTCTAAAAAAATCTTATTGTATATGAAAATCAGATCTTTAAAGCTGTTTTCATGTATCTTAATAATCTAAGAAGAGCTTAACTTGAACTCTTTCCTTTCTCCAAGTTATCACGAGGTAAGAGTGTTCAACTCAAAACCACAGAACCTGAAAAAGCTGTACTTGGGAGTAGAAAATATACGAGTGTGAGCTCAGTCGTACCAAAGTGTGGCTATATGCTACACAATATAATACTCCTTTCACTGTAGTTACATCACAGTCATAAAACCCATAACCAAAAAAATATACTCCTGTCATTCATTCCACAAAAACTTACTGCTATGTCAGAAAGTAAAAGCCATGCCAGTGATGACTGCACTACTTTCCAAGCAAAAATAGCTGTGCACATATTCATCACAGTTCCTATTCCAGGCAAATAAGTCATGCTTATTTTGGGTGATGGGTCTCATACAAGGATTCATATAATTTTCTATCAATCATCAGAAGATAACAACAAGAATCTTAACCAGACAACTCCTGTGTATATTCTTTCAGAGTCTCTGATGCCTGCTTGCTCCATGTAACCTTCTCTTTGTCTTCTGGATTCAAGGACTGAGGTCAGTAAAACTGGCCTGCAATGTAAATGCTGTCTCTGTGACAAGTTTTTTGGGAGCAGGAATCAGCTTTCCTCAGAATTTGGTACAATTTGACTTTGTGAGTTATTTTGCTAGAGTTATATTGGATATTTCATTGTTTTTGAGACAGCAGATATGTAAAATGAAACAAAGGCAGCCCAAAACGTTGATGTACCTTTGCAAAGAACAGAAACAATGCGAGACGCAAGCCACTGCCAACAACTTAATTTGAGAGCAGCTCAAATTAAGTTACTTTTCCAACACCAATTTATTTAAAAAATAAGAATGCAACTTAACTCTACAGGAATCGATGTGCAAGGCATAATAAAAATTTCTGGTTATTTTGTACATTTAGTGTATTCTGATTCACCCAATACCTTTCATGTATAGAAAGCTGTGAAAGTAAGGCAGGCTGACACAACTATAGACTGAATCCCTCCGGTAGGAAAGTTCATCATCTGTATCAAACCTGGAGTCAAAATCTTCTTCACTGTCTTCAAACTACAGAAGAAAGGAAATAAAGGTGAAATGATCTCTCAGGAAAAAGTTTAGATAAAATTGGTTTAGAAGTCTTCAGCTAAGACTTTATGATATGTTGAAAGGACATGAGCCTTCCTCGTTGCTTTTGTCCAGGTAACAACAGACGGAGTACATTGTAGTAAGTTGCAGCTTGAACTGTTTGGTTACACACTAGCCCTGATATCATGAAATAAATCTATGAAACAGCTTTGTAGCTGCTCAGGAAACTTATCCCTTTGCAAGAGCATGGCCAGGGTATGCTGCATTGTCCTGCTTCCCTGCCTCACTGAAGTGCTGTGGGAAACAGTTTAGAAAAGTCTTGAAAAAGAAACATATTCCAGAAGCTGGTAATAACTTTCCTTCACCCTCACCCCAGATAATCAGAATTTCTGTTCTATACCTGACATACATCTAGAGTTGTGCAATGGGAAGGAGTCCTCAACAGCTAAAAGTGTTCTTCTCTTAGACAAGAACTGTCAACTTATCCCAATGACCATGCTCTTTGACTGCTTTTCATTATCTCCACTTTAATAAATATTTTAGTGCTAATGTTTTCCTTCTAAATACATCAGTGTTGCTAAAATATTTTTCATTTTCCCAATCAGACAGTCTCACAGAAGTATTCTGTGAGTTGCAGAGGAAATCATATTCTTCCAAAAAGTATTGGTAGGAGTGAAGCCCACAGTATGCTCTGTAAAGAGCACAGAAAAAGAGATCCACAGTATGAGTGTCTGCCTCAATAATTTTAACATTTTTCACCACATGAAATTTAATCTCCAAATAATCTCAAAATAAACCTGGCATTTCAGGCACTGTTACAAGCAGCTTATTCCTCCACACTGTTGCAACTTGCATGCACAACTGAATCTGTTTTTTTTTGAAATCAATTCTCTACTAAGCTACCTGGTACCCTGATTCCAAACACACACAGAGAGAAGAATTTTACTTATGACTTGCAACCAAGGTCACACACTGAGCTCCTTGCCAATTAACATGCAGTTCTGCAGCTAAACAGAGCCATATCCTTGCTTAAGCCTAGGACTGCAAGCATCTGAGCTACATCTTACTCTAATGATCTCAGTCCAGCAGCATCTAGATGGCAACAGACAACTATGTCCATACACAATCCAAGCAAGTCAAGCTACACAACACAGGCATTAGTAAGAACAGCTACGGTGACTCTGTGGATGCAAAGTGGGAAAGAAAACAATTAATCAGAAAGCACTTATTAAGTAATAAAACCAAAGATACTTACAGAAGACTGAGCTCCTTCAGAGCTAAATCGATATGCACCAGAGCTATTGTATGTCCCCACTGAGCATCGGTAATCCGGTGACCACTGGCTACTGTGCGAATTAGAGAAGGTCACACTGCTGCCAGAAGTAATAGCACCATCTTCATAATCATCTTGGTCGTAATCATAGTCCGCATCGGGAGAAATAAGTTCAACAGAATTTGGGGGTCTACATGACACATTTTCTGGCATGCAATATGTGGATTCACCACTTGAAGAGTTGTGGAGACTGACTGTATCATGGACAGGAGGTATAAGCATGGTGCTGCTAGGAGCAGGAATTGTTGGCACCACAGTATCATTCATATAGGGATCCTCTTCTGAGGAATCATCGCTTGTTCTGATGCCACTGGTCCTTTGATCAGAATGGCCATGCTCACTTGGATTGGGTGAATCTTTAAATGCATCATCATCAGCTTCAAAGCCCTCATCTACCTCCTCCTCAGGATATGGCTGGCTGAAGTTAAAATTGGGCTTTTCACTGGAGGCATTTCCAGTCTGTTCAGTCAGCTCAGCAGGATACCCATTGCCCACAGAGAGAGACTTCTCAATGTTTCGGACACATTCATCAATCTCATCAAAGTTCAGAGATTCCAGGAACTCCTGGGCTGCTCGACATGCTTCGTCCTCAAGTCGCCGGAGTTCCTCGTCTCGAAGCTGCTGCAGCCTCTGTAACGAAGCCTCTGTCAAGGACAGCTCCTGCTGCTTCTTCATGCGCTGCAGGTCTTCAATTTCTTTTTCCAGCCTCAGGATTTCTTCCACCTGCCTGCTTTCTTTCTGCCTTTCCACCTCCCGCTTCAGCTCTGCCTCCTTCTGGGCTTTCTGAATGGCAGCCAGTTCCTGCTTCTTTCTCTCTTCTTCAGCCTACATTCAAAATAAAATTAAAATAAAATAAAATTAAAAAAAATAAACCAAAACTAAAACAAAATAAAGCTCCTCAATGTAAGATTCCTTTTTAAAGTTTATTTATTTCTAAAGCACTATGCTGGTCATTTAAAAGGACCATTATCCCTACATCAGAAAGAAGAAAAAAGCAAAAAGGAAAGGAAAGGAAAAGAAAAGAAAAAGGAAAGCATGATTACATTTGCTCACAGATACTGGAAAGCTCAACGACATGCAGAAAGTTACATCCTTGCCAGAAATTAAATGAAGTATGAAGTGAAAGAAATTTCCATGCAAACAGCTGTATTGAGTTTCCTTTGGCTTTATCTGCCAACTCCTGTAATAAGTTTAGTTTAAATGCCACAGATGCCTTTTATTTTTATAATGGTTGGTTTGAGATGCTCAAATAAACAGGATGGCTGAAAGCATTAAAAATATCATTTACCTGCTGGGCAAGACGCTCTGCTTCTTGCCTTTGTCTTTCGCTAAAAGTGAGGCAAGAAAAGAAGTTAGCAAAACAAGTTCAACATAAGCTCATCACATACCTGTGCTAGGGCAATAGCTCAACTTACAGAGATCATCTGCCACATGGAAAAGACAGGCAAAATGTCAGGTCATCATGGACACGTTTGTGAATATGAAAATACCATGATAGCTACCTGTGTCTTTTGGCAAAAGAAGCGAAGGTTTCCAAAATCACTTGATCAAGAATAGCCTGAAATAAAGGCTACTCAGATCAAAACCTAATATGGCAGACAGGAGAGTAATGTAAGACAGCATATTGCACCTTTCTTCTTCTCTTCTTCTTTCCTCCTCTTGTCTCTGCTTCTCCTGCAGTCGCTCCCTGTAAACACGTCGAGCAAGCTGGCCTCGACGCTGCTTCTGAAGGATTATGGCTGCTTTCTTCAGGCACAGGAACTTCTTCCTACCACTGAATGCTCTGTAGTTCTTCTGTATCACAACCACATAGTAGAGAACCTTTCTATATCTCTTTCTGGGTGAAAAGAAAAACAAAAGCAAGTAAATTTCTAAGGAAACAAGGCCGTAACAAGCAGTGGTGAGAGGTCTTACCATGGTGATCTGCAATAATGAGCCTATGGTAGTAAAACAATTTATTATTTCTAGCTCTGTAATGGTTTCCTCATTCTCATTCTCCTCCCTTTGAGAGGAAAGAAATTCACTTCTATGACAGTGCTGTCTCTGTTTTCATTAAGGAAATGCACATTACCCATCTTACATGTTCTTATGCCACTGACATGGAGATGACAAAAAGACAGCTCCGTGTGTGTGTACACATGCGAAGAAAGAATATACAGTCATCCTACATCTCCAAAACGAAAGATTATGAACTGCAAGATAGCTCTGTCATTAAAAAAGGAAAAACTTTTAAGTAACACACTGGTCAGTATAAAGACAGGACTAATATCCACATGAAAAGAAATAATCTTATTATGCAAACAAGTTTCTTTAAACTGTCCTCAACTGATTTGTAGAAAAAGCAGAGAAATGAACAAATAGGATGAGCAACTCCACCTAGTACATAATGCATGTAGAAAACATTACTCAGTTACCTGACGTCATAGTTCTTTAAGAACCAAACTAATTAGTTTTATTTGCCTTCTCTTTTCTTACCATGATGAAGCAAAGATAAACCTGAATCTCAGCTGGTTAACTTGGGGCAGCACTATAAGGTGCCATCCAGCCAGAGTTCTTACCATGGATGTAATGCCATGATGAAATTATAAGGGTACCTTATATTATTATAAGGGTGACCTCCAAACTTCCATACTGTCCTATCCACTGTATTAAAACATTTCAAACTCCATTTTGTTTTATTCATGGGTCTGGCAAAAATGCCAACTTCTATTTTCCAAAGCCACTTAGAGGATTTGGATGCCTGGTCCCTAGGAAAAGTTAAGAATCACTTACCGGGCTGCATAACCTAAGATGTGTGCTCGGATAATCATTGCTGCCTTGGTGACTTCTGCCTCTCGCTGTTTCTCCAACTTATGTTCCAAGGACTCCCGGAGAAACACCTACAAAAGAAAACTTCTGGCTTAACAAATTGCAGAGAGCATCATATATAAAGGACAACCACGGTGCTGCCAATGTCAGCAGCCTCAGCTTTGAATTGAGAGGCAAACACACCATGTCCTTGACACAAAAGAAAAAATGTATTCCTCTTAAAAGAAAATACCTGCATATGATCCTCTAACTTTGGATTTCAGTGGGAAGAGTCTGATTGCACTAACGGAAATTTTAATTAGGAGCAGGGTTTTTTCCAAAAGCAACATAATTATTGGATTCATTAAACAGCCTTTCCCATCAAAGAAGCTGTAGGACTTAGCATGAACTTCTTGATTTGAGGGGCAGAAATACTACTCCGGTAATTTAGTTGTTTTACAGAAACATCAAGCTCCACAACCCCTTACTAGCCTCATTTCTTCAAATCACATTGTTATAAGCCTGTAGAAGTAAGTGGTAATGAGAGTGGTTTCATGTTTGGGTTGGCTCAACTGTGTTTTCCTGGGGCCAGAAACCCCACTACAGCTGTCCACCCTCCCTGCAGACAGACCACTCAGGCAGTTCTTCCTATATAAAGTACTTACTCACATAAAAAGCCTTTTCTTTCACTCAGTGGGAAATCATTCTCTGCTCTACACACACTGGCTTTAAAAACACAACAAAATTCTTCCTTAGAAAGGCATTCAGCTACTTCCTGAACAAAAATGGATATTAAGCACATGTTAACCCAAGGCTAATGTCTTTTCCTCAGCAGGTGCATTGCAGCTTGAGATGTAAAAGAAAATAATAATTAAAAAAACCACACTGAAACTAAATTATTGCAGTATTGTTATTACCCATTTTAAATAACATGGAGATGGTAGTGCTCCATCCCATGTTCAGCCTGAAACCAATGTCCTCTTGTTCTCTCCCAAAATAAACTGTTTATGAAGACTCTTACAAATGCGCAGGCAGCCCCCCGGGGGGAGTTAAGCCTAAATCCCACTCAGAGAAGATAAAACAGAGGTCTGGCTCCTGCCAAGGTCTTGATGAGCAGCTGGTTCAAACAATTTCAAGTTCTGATAAATATATGTCCCTAAGATGCCAAAGTATTGTCCAAGCTCCACACATAAATCTTGTTAATATACTCCATCTTTAAAGTGTAACAGGAAGCACAGCCTAGCTCTGCACCTGAATGTTATAACTGTAAGACATAGTCTACAAAAAAGGGATGAAAGATGACTTCAATTGCCATCAGAATATTTCAGATTGTCTCTCTTAAAATAACTGTAAAATGATTAAATCAACTTTCCCAGTAGCATCTCTGAGACTCCTTAAGCACGCAAAGAAATAAAAGAAACCTTTCAAAATGAAGCACTTGTGGGGAAAAGAGGAGAAGGAGGAAGGGTATTTCACACAGAAATCTATCAAATTTTACAAAATACTTTTTGCTACCTTATGTTAATGGGGAAGTTTTTTTCCACAGTTCTAACAATTGACAAGAAAACTGCAAGTGTAATACATAGTTCAGCAAACTTTACTTTTGGACTTGTTTTTTATTCTCTTTCCATTATGGAAGCCCTGGGAGAGCCAACAGGAGTTAGAGGAAAAAGAAGAGAAAGTCATCTGCAGAGGTCTAGGGGATGATCCTTGGCAGTGATGGCCTGGTGTTTGTAACCCGCTCTCTACTCCTTTGCACCAGATCTCAAATTCTGCATTGGGGAATCTTCTCCTGAGCACGTGATGCTTTCACATCATTTGTTCAGTCCAAGAACACAGATTCGCAAGGAGGTAAGCTCTGCACACAGTTGTCCATAATCAAACTTGCACAGCGAACACGTAAAAGAATCTGGATTGTTTTACTTCTCAAATTAAAATTCCATTCTTTAAATTAAAATAATATTGGGGTTTTTGGAAGAAAGAAAAAGTTGTGGGCAAAGCTTGGGTTGTCCAGTAGGACACATATTGAGGTCTAATGAACCTCTGAAAAAGACTCTCAGGCTAGGAAAGCAAACACACTTAGAGCTCAATTCCCCCACGTGAACACTGGCCAAAATTCCTGCCTCTTATTTCAGCCACTGAGCAGGTATCATGCATGTGAGTTTTCTGCTACGAGTGGAGCTCCCTACAGAACAGAAGTGTTACCTCACATGCTCGATACTTCTAAAAATGAGAAAATCCAGCCACCACATTTTAAGTTCTGATCCTCATCAGCACTACCATTTGTAATCAGTGCTAGAAAATCCAAGTGGACTCTTCCTCCATGAGTGAAATCACCAGACAGTGCCTCAGACAGCAAATTCCTCAGCACAAACATTAATTGTTGCTATAAGGGCTCCAAGAGCACCAACTAGGCATGTTCAGTTTCTTTTAGGGCCAGAAGTAATTGCCATTACAACTACACCTCTACAGCTGTGCAGTCTAACTCCTGTCCCCTCAGCTTTGTGTAAGCACCAGCCCCACAATATGCACAGTCAAATTATTTTACCTTATTTTTTCCAAGCTGCCATTCAGTGCTTGTGTTGTCATACAGACGAAGTAGGACGGCACATTTCTCATTTAAATCTTCAGGCAGAGTTAAGTTTCTCATGAGGACTTTATACCTGGCAACCAAAAGGTATTTATTACTTCATTTAAGAGTTTTAAGTTCTGATTTTGCCATATGAATTTTTGTTACTAGGAATGTTGATTAGTGCCTGTGACTCACATCTGAAGTGCACAAGTCAGTGTGTTTACCTTTTATAAAAGTCTTGGAATGGCCTCCGGACTGGGAAACCAGCCCTCCGAATCCTGACTGTCTCCAACATCCCAGAATAGCGAAGCTGGTTAAGCACCACTGTCTGATCAAACTGGTCTGGCATCTAGAACGAGCAGGTTCAAAACAAGGATTTTAATAGCAATAGCTAAAGACGTCAGGGGAAATAAAACAAAGGGGAAATGATATGAATCTGAAATGCACAAGGCTAAAGATGGGTTACACAAGGTCTTAAAGGACATTAACAGTTCTAAGCATATAAAAATACATCTACAGGATGGAAATAAAGGGGTAATTAGACAGTATCATTTCCACATACATGACATTTAAAGCCATTTGATCCAAGCAGCTTTCTCTTTCCATTTTTTGTGTATTTGCAGGCCACTGCTGTGCAGAGAGAAACATCAGAAAGAACCACAGGCAGCTAAGAGGTCAACAGCTACAAGCTTCACTGTTTTGTTTCTTTAGCAACTGAATTTATAGCCCCTGTAGATTATCCCAGATGTTGAATATACACAAATACAGCAGTATGGTATGGTTTTAGAAAACAAAACAAAACCCAACCAAAACTAGAAGGGCAGCTTTAATTTTTAGTGTAGTAACAATTCATCTACTACAGACGGGGATGGAAGTCTGCAAGGTATCTCAAGTAAGTTGCATTTCAAAGAGTTTCTTTATCTATAAACTGGAAAAAAAAAATCACATCTACTTATCTGAGATAAGTTTCCCTTAGTTTGCATGCAGTTTTTTCAGCCTCATTTTTCATTTAGAAAAGAGATAACCCTATAGCTTCTCAGTCATGAAAACCTGTGAATACTGATGAGTATGCTCCTGCCCTTGGGACCCTTGGAAATCCTCTCGTCCTATCTCAGAATCTCCCAAGTCACCTGTGCTTTCACCACACTTTGAGGTAAACCAGCCACAGCCACGCAAAGCTACTCAAGACAGCAATAATCTATTATAATAAAATGCCAGCAACCCCAATATTGAAATAACACCACATGTAAATACATCATTTAATTCAGCAGACCAAACATCTAGTTTAGCCCACAAGTTGACTCTCCTGGACAGTCATCTTCAGGCTGGAGTACAGTGCTTTGTATTTTGCAAGAAGTTGTTCAGAAGGTGGGATCTCATACATACAGTCAGTGGTTTATATGAGATCTGAAGTTCTTCAGTTGATAGAAATGACAGCAAGACCAAGCCATGAGCAACTGTAAATCAGAGGACTCTCTTAACACTTACTACCTGGCTTTAATCATGCCTCTTCTTCAACTTAGCACATAAATGACTCCCACAAATTTTAACTTATCAAAAGTACTTTCAGGAAAGCACAGACCTACAAGTTAATTTAAAATATCCAGTCTAAACTATTCCATCAGCACCTTTTTCCATAAAGCAAAACACCATGTGCTAGTGATCATACCTCTAGGTTGTTAATTAGGTAGCTTCAAAAATACCAACAAACTAGTTTTTACCTCCCTCCTTTAAAAGGCAAAACTTCTAAATCAAAATGTTGCTATTCCTCCTTTCATTAGTTTATTTTCTGGAGTAGAGGTGGGATACTCCTCTGTAGATGCTGCAGTCCTTCTGCACTGAGCTGTTGAAGAGCCACAAAAGCAAACACCCCCTCAGCACTCACCGTTTCTCCAACAGCAAAAGACTTTCCAACCCGTTCCTTTGGTAAAGGGGCTAAAATTCATATGGAAAAACACCACAGCCTGGCCCTTCCTCCACAGTCAACAGCACTGAACAAAAATGATAAGAATTTGTGTTTTTAAAAGTGGCTGGTCAGCATGGTTAGCCCTGCCCTGCCTGGGGTAATTAGCACTGTGTGCTTGCAGGACCTGATCTGGCCCTAATAGGCAGATGGGGGCTATGGAGAAAATCAGCCACCACTAGCAGCTGCTTTGTCCTTCTCTCTGCGATGGGTGCTTGGCATCCGAGGGAGATTCAGAAGCTATGGTAACTCCACACCATGCTGGCCGCCGTTACTTTAACAGCTCTGTTACAAATGTGATTTAACATTTTATTTCCATACCCACATCTATAAAAACCTAATGTTCCAGAAGAGAAAAATGCCTCTGTGAATGATGTGAACAAACTCTTCTTTCTCAACAATGCACTTCATTTGGATTTTGCCAACACCAGTAAAACACACTAGCAAAATGTTTGCATTTGAGTGAATTAATATGAATGCTTACAATGAAAGTATTGATCCTGTCATGACTGGTATTGCCAACAGTGTTTTCCATATGTGCCCACCCTATGGCAGCCAGGTGCATTAGGGAACTAGCCTTGCAAAGTTGCCCTTGGAATGTCTGCACACACTTGCCTGCCTGCCTCTGTGCAGGTGGCTGATAATGCCCCACAGGAAAGGGAGGGAATGAATACAGATGAACACACAAATTCCAAGTTAAAACATACTCACTTTTTGCCTCATGTAACCCAAGGTTGATGCATGCCACAAGTGAACACAGGTCAATATATCCTTTTTTCTTTAACACTACATTTGCTTTTAGTCTTTTTACCCTACACATACTCATTGGCTTAAAAGGTGATGT
This sequence comes from Galbula dea, assembly GCA_013399015.1. Taxonomy (NCBI): domain Eukaryota; kingdom Metazoa; phylum Chordata; class Aves; order Piciformes; family Galbulidae; genus Galbula; species Galbula dea. The sequence continues at coordinate 29,395 of VWZX01010886.1, forward strand.
TCTTTACAAGACTTGAAAACAAAACAGTATTTTCAGTGTGTTGAGGTGGGGAGGCAGGTGCATGGATGGCAGTGAGGACACACCAAACATAGGCAAAATTTTGGCAACATGACAGATGTCTCTCTCACAAAGCAGGCTCTCCTTCTGCAGGAAAGAATCCCCTGCTTTGAGAGACAGATGGCTGCAGCACCACCTAATCCTTTTATTGCCACCCCCAGGCATTTTAAAAGTAAAAAGTCAGCTACATGGCTGGGTTGAAAGCTCATCTTACTTTAAAAAAACCTTTCCACCCCTATTTTGAGTTGCAGAGGAAGAAGCAACATTTTCATGACCTTTTTCCTACAACTGCCTCTCTACTCTACTCTGGTGAGACCGTCCCTGGAGTACTGTGTTCAGCTCCAGAGTCCTCAACAGAGGAAAGACATGGACCTGTTGAAGCAGGTCCAGAAGAGTGCCACAAAAATGATCAGAAGGCTACAAGACCTCTCCTCTGAAGAAAGGCTGAGAGAGTTGGGGTTGTTCAGCCTGAAGAAGAGAAGGCTCCAGAGAGACCTTACTGTGGCCTTTCAGTAGTTAAAGGGGGCCTGTAAGAAAGACAGGGACAAACTTTTTAGCTGGGCCTGTTGTGCTGGGACAAGAGCTATTGGTTTAAACTAAAAGAGGGTAGATTCAGACTAAATTTAAGGAAGAAATTTTTTACAAAGAGGATGGTGAAATACTGAAACAGCTTGCCCAGATGTTGTAGATGCCCCATCCCTGGAAGCATTCAAGGACAGACTGGACTAGGCTCTGAGATGATCTAGTTGAAGATGTCTCTTCTTACTGCAGGGAGGTTGGACAAGATAACCTTTAAAGGTCCCTTCAAACTCAAAGCAGTCTATGATTCTGTGATTCTATGATTCTAACTATGGAAGTTAGAAACATCTCTACTCTGTCACCAGAAGCTGGGATTGTCACTGTCACCTGACTTAGACATCTGCATTTTTAAAGAAAAGCATGAAACACTGCAAGAGATGGTATCAAAGCAGGGAAACATAAAGACCACCACAATTTCAACTACATAAGCTTATTCCTTCACTTTACATCACTAGTTATTTTTAATAACTCACAGACATAACAGGCTATTAAATTGGAAGGTCAAATCCTGCCCTGGCATATCACTGTACTTACATCTGCAACAAGTCTGGCTGCTTTGACTAAACTGGAAGGGGTGGTAAGAGATGTGCCAGACTTATCTCTTACTGCTTTTCAATATGGAGTGCCAGAAGACAACCCCCCATCATTTAGGGATTTCTGCCTAAGCCATCACAGCAATTCTTCAGTCCTTAACAATGAAGAGAACTGCAGCCAGATACAGAGGGAGCTGAAACCTTCAAAACTAAAACACATCCAGGGCTTCCCACTTATAACCAGAAGTTAACAAATGCAGTCCTGTGCACCACAGTGCCTACCTTATGACTTGGTGATGATACATAGTACCTCAGGTGGTTTTACTCTGTGAACGAAGAGGATTTCAGCCTCAATCATAAAAACACTAGTGAAGACGATTTCAGCCTCAGTCATAAAAACACTAGCAGGCAGGGATAACCTTAAGCCTAACTTCTAGTCAGCAGGACTCCTCATACTTAAAAACTCAATTGCACATGCATTTATTGAACCAGATTGCAAGCACTACTAAACTACTACTACTATCCTACTACTAAACTGCAGACACTTCTAAGACAGAGAATGATGACCATCTGTATTTCAGTGATGCTTAGACCAGCACTAAGGAGTTAAACTTGCAGTAGCATAAACTCTCCATGCAAAGGGTTACCTCTGCAGCTGGTGTTCAGTCTTTCATCTTTACTGGTGCTCCTTCAGACTTTCTCTGGTAAGCAAGGTAACTTTTACATTTACACCAAAGTAATACAGGACAGGACTCACCTCTGGGATCTGCTAAATTTTACCACTGTTGCTGTAAAAACTACACTTATTTCACAAATTAACACTTGGGAAGAAATTGTATTCCATAGGAAAATTTCAGACAGACAACAGAACCATAACTGACTTTAAAACAGTATGTCTTCCAAAGTAAAAATTTGAATTAATTGTTACAAGCAAGACTCCTGCAAATTAAGATCAAATTTATAAAAGAGAAGGCAACAGAAACAGGAAGTCAACTGATAGCTTCCAAAATTGTCTGAGATGCAATCAATTTCAAGTTAATACTCAATTTTCCAGTAGATATTTCACTTTTATCAAGGAATGGCAGCACTAAACCACTCCAGCATACAAACTCTCCAGACAACAGCTAGACTCACATGGGTCACAGCCACATTAGGGCACTGAGCAACATTAATGTGAAATTAATAGGAGGAATTTCTTTACCAGGAGGGTGGTTAGGCACTGGAACAGGTTGCCCAGAGAGGTTGTGGATGCCCCATCCTTGGCGGTGTTCAAGGCCAGGCTGGATGTGGCCCTGGGCGACCTGGTCTAATGATTGGCATCCCTGCCCGTGGTGGGGGGTTGGAACTAAATGATCTTTAAGGTCCCTTCCAACCTGAGCCATTCTATGATTCAGTAAGTCAGGTCTGTTCTACTTGATAAAGGTGTTTTTTGGTGCACTCCTTCATAGCACAACTTGTAATTTATCACTTCCTGAATCCAAAAGTCTCCACTGAATTTGCCCCAGACAGCACAAAACCCAGGGCTTTAATACAACCTGGAGTCTCTGCTGGTGAGACTCTGGCTCCTTAAGCTGCTAAATACGGGCTCTGATCTGTTGTGAGCCTCCTAAAGGGCAAAGCTTCTGCCTCAAATCACAATTAGAAGTATTCATTAGGACAGCTAACACCTGTGCATAATTTTTAAGATAAAATAGTTCCTTAGACTACAGCCTGACTAAGGCTCAAAAAAATACCATCCCTTTTTCCTGGACAGCATCCATAGTGGAGACCCCAAGCACCTGAATAACAGACACAGAGAACACAACATTCTTTTGTTCTGCACATCATTTGCTTTGTTCAAACACAGAAGATACCTGACTTCCCCCAGTGGAAATCCTTCTTTCTCCCTTAGCTACTGGCTGCCTCAGAGAAGTACAGGCACAGTAATGGCAGATAACAGCAGCCTCAAGGATTTTATGTAGGCAGGATGAACTTCACAGAGAGATTGGCAGGGAAAAAAAAGAAAGGAAAAAGCCCCCAATCCCTTGCTTTTAGATTTCTCTGGGAGAACTTGAGTAGCACTATGTCAGCTTTGCTTCTGTGTCTTAAAAAAAGTGTTGATTTTTCTGGCTTAGGAAAGTGTTTTGTGGAAGACAGGCACAGAGAAGGAAAAGATTAGGGACAGATAAGAGGATACGAATAAGTAATTTTTTATTTAAAAAACAGTGACTTCTCTCAATACTTTTGTTTTTAAATCTGCTGTTTTGCTCCTAAAACAAAGTCTTGGCACTTTTCCTCTGGAGAAAACCAGCAGAAATTAGAAAGAGGTCAGTCTTCCCCTACTTGGGAGAAAAGATGCTCAAATGATTGTGACCAGCTTGCTGCAATTTCATGCTTTCATCAACAATCCATAACCTCACAATACTGGAGCTATTTAATCTGATTTTAGTCACTGTCACTGCACACTTGCATTTCAGAGTAATCTTTTTGTTGGGTTTGCATGGACTAAATGCTACCCCTGAGTAAACACACAACAGCCTCTTTGTGAACCTTCTTTTCTAAAAGTATAAAGAATTTCTTCTAAAGGAAGACAATTTGTTTCTCTCTCTCATAAAAGCCCAGATGAATGGTACCTCCCAAAATGACAGTGTTATTCCTTACACACTGGTTAAAACTTCATGGAGTGGGAATGGATTGTTTAAGTCATAGGCTTGAACACTGGATTTCAGTTTTCTAACTGCATGTTTACAGCTATGTGACCTCCTAAATTTTCAGCTGAAGTGAGCCCTTGTTGCTCGAATAGATTATTCAGGGAGTCTATTGAAATGCACAGCAAGTCTAAGGGGCTGTTTGTGTCCCAGCACAGCAACTGCAGGACCATCCATGTGAGACAGGCAATTAAGAGCATTTGGGAAAAGACAGATTTAAGGTTTCAAGCTGCTCTGGCAGGGTTTCAGCACACTGACAGAAGGTGCAACTCACAGCATGGACCCCAGCTGGAACTTTTCATGGACACTCCTTCTCCACCTATCAGTAATCTGTTGCCATTTCATCTGAGGTCATCCTCACTAAAGCCTCCAGTCCCCACAGACTAAACCCCAATCTGGCTTTATTCTGCCCACACTGCGAGCAGTCAGCAGGCTTCTCCTGAAGAAAATCAATCAGGTTGCCTGATAGCCAGGGACACACCATGAAGAAACATGCTGTGAGGTACTAATTGTAAGGACAGCTGTTCTTCCTTGCCAACCCCATGTCAAGACAGCCAACACCAGCATTACCACTGTTCAATACAGCAGTCAAGAAAACAACTGCACACACCACTCCATGTCTGCTGAGGCTGCATAAAGACTGGCTGCAGATGGTGAAGCCCTGACCCTCCATGCCAGTGACATCATCAAGTAACTCACATGGACTGAGACCCCACTGGGGTTATTTTTAATAAATAAATAAAAATCCACTGTACTTTCACTCCTCCATGACAGGCTTTTCATTCACATCTCAAGGTTTTTTTGTTATTTGACAGTTTTTTGGCAGAATGGGCATATAAATACCTTTCTATACTTAAAAGCAGTAAATATGCTTTAGGATGGTTTCTCTAACGTGATTTCTTCAGATAATGGTGTTTAGTATCAAGCATTTATTCCTGAAAGATATGAAGTTTCATCAGGGGATAGAGAATTAGGGTGAAAATACTTGAGAGAACCTGTTTAAGGTGAATTTCATATTGCATAGCCAAAGTCTGATATAGATGGAAAACCTTTTATTGGAACAATCTGTGCAAGAACCTAACCCTGTGTACTTCTAATATTGAGTGTAGTGTTACTACAAATAATCTCACACGTGGAACTCGTGAAATCCTCCAAGTAGCTAGTTCTCACTGGAATCCTAACACAGTCAGCAGTACATCTTGAAATAGTACTGCAGATAACTTTGATCCACATTATCACAACTCCCCTTGCATTTCCTGGTGACACAAAACTAAGCAATCCTTTTTCAAACTGCAGCTCCTTACAGGGGGAGAGAGGATATAGAGATACTGGCTCATCTTCTCTGTTGCAGGTAAGTAGAAAGGAGAAGATGGAAGAACTTCACTTCCAGCCACCAGGGCTAACAATGCACAGGTGGAGGGAATTAACATTGCACTCCACAGCAGGACAAGAGACATCCAGAACACAAGGAGTATAGAAGAGGACTAAATTCGAATGTCACTTTATTCTCTGCTTTAGCCCTAAGCACCTACCTGCTGCTTCTCTAGATCTGGTCACACCCTACTCCTTTAGGACTGAACGCCATTTATGTCTTGAGATTCTTCCATTTTGGGACACTGCTTTAAAGAGAAAACTAAATTTTTTCTGATATTTCACACATCAGTTCAGTGATTTGTGGGCTAACCTGTGTTCCTCAGCTAAGTGACTGCTACTGAGATGTTTTGTACAATTTTGGAGCACAATAAAGGAGACGACTACACTGTAAGCCATTTAGATAAGAGCTGTAATAATAAAGATATGAGTAAAAAAAAGCAGTAGGGGACTTCAAGAAAAGCCTTGAGGTGTTTATTGATGAAAAAGCTGAGAGGCTTTTATAGTAATCTGTGAGTAGCTATAGTAATCTGTGAGTAGCACACATTCAACAATTTCTAAAATACAGTGGATGAAGACATGAAAAGCATGAATATCAAAGCAAGACATACCCAAACCAGAAGGCAAACCTTTTTCTCACTGAGTGTTTTCATTGGAAGAGCTTACCCATAGTGATGGGACTGTTCAAAGCCACCAGACACTTCAAAGAAAACATGGGATGTCCTTCTCCTTCCAGCAAGTGTTAATGGTTAAGTTTTCCATGCAGCAGGTTAGATTAAAAGATCTAACTAGTCTCCCTTCAGCACTCCAGTTGTGTAAAAATACTACTTTTATTTATTTGAAGAAGCTTAGTATTGACTTCTGTAACCTTTGGTACTGGTACTCCCAAAGACTGACTCTGCACAAGGAGAGAACAAGACAGAGCTACTGGCCTGTACTGTATGGTACAATCCAGAACTGTGCTTCTGTATTGGGTCTGGCTGAGCTGTAATTCATCCCCATAGTGACCCTCACAGTGCGGTGTTTTGCATTGGTGACTAGCAGGGTGCTGATAACACACCCATGTTTTGGCTGCCGCTGGGCACAACACTAGCACTGTGACATTCCTTCTCTGGTTGGGGGGCAGGAACCTGGGAGGGAAGTCGGGCAGCCAGCTGACCCAAACTGACCAAAGGAATATTCCATACCATATGACGTCAGCTCAGATATAAAAGCTGAGGCATGGAGCAGGGGGGTGGGCATTCATCGGCTAATGACTGCCTCCTGAAGACCGCAGCCCTGCTTCTCGGAGAGTGGCCGACCATCGCTGCTCATGGGAAGTAGAGATTAAGTCTGCTTTTGCTTTGCTTCTGTGCGCGCAGGCTTTGCTGTGTGTAGTGCTAATAATAAACTGTCTTGTCTCAACCCACGGGTCATTCCTATTTCCACCTTACTCTCTCTCCCCTGTTCCTCTGGGAAGGGGAGTGATAGAGCGGCTGGGTGGGCACTTGGTGTCCAGCCAAGGTCAAACCCACCACAGCTTCCCACATGCAAGCTTCACCTTGGCCCAAAGCAAGTTCATTATCTATGCAAGTATTTGGGTGTCCAGCATGGGAAGTTTGGCTGAGATTTTACTGTGGTTGACTGCAAAGACACAAGCTGCAGCAGCATGGATTACTTAGATTAAGTCATTACATTACATTCATGTTCACCATGAAATAGTAAAATATTCCTCCATGTTATCAGCTACAATTGTTAAAAATGGGAAAAGCCCTGCAACAATCACAAATCACACCTCTGCAAAGTACAAGGTTTAAAATGATAAACTCTAATTGATTTAAGTGTGGAGTGTACATGTATGTTATATGGCCATGAGGGCCAGCATTCCTACCTAAAAGTCAGAAGCAGATTTTAGCATATTAAAAATTCAGCATTTGATCAGACTCCTCTTTCAATGTTAAGGCCACAAGCAGTTTCTTGTTCTCCAATGCATTTCACTCCTGCAGACAGTTCATTCCCTTAGTGGCCTATAAAAGACACCTACATAGCACAAGGCTCTCCTTCCTGTATCCAGCCATTTGTATGAAAGAGGTAATGGGAAATCAGGAAGGCTTAAATCACAGCCAATATCTGATATGTGTAAATGAGGAACAACACATCATATTCAGCCGAACAGCTTTGGGTTGCTAGGACACTGGAGGTCAGGCAGCACTGAAAGGACGGATTATTCCCACCCCAGCACAGGCACAGCGCTCTGTTCATGGCAGGACTGCTGCCTCCAGGCTGCTTCCTGCAAGGGTGCTGTGACCTGGTCCTCCTGAAGCATCCCTGTCACCTGGCTCCCCCAAGACTCCGCACCAACTCCTGCCAGAGTGGCCAATGCACGGGCCCCTCTGCACCAAAAATGCCCCATCTGGCTGCACAGGGCCCTTTCTGTTTGCCATCATTACCAAGGGTTCACTTCAACTTGGGAGAGCGCAGGACACCATGGGGCTGCTCCAGAGCTGTGCCACAGTAGACTTACAATGAGTGCTTGGAGATTTGCTTTAAGTTTTAGAGGTATGAGGAAACCTGTAACACTGCAGTTAAGGTATGTTTTAAGTCTAGAGAGGGGAAATTCAAGTTTACAGAGAGTGATACGGGATGCCCGTGATCAGCACAGACAACTGATGTGATGGCCCAGACAAAAGACCCAGCTCAATCCCAGATAATCAGTATGTTAATTACTCCTACATCTTACATCTCAGTGTGTTTCAGGTAGCATCAGTCTAATCTTGGCGTTTTTCTTAGAATTTGGTCCTTCGAGCTGCTGTATCTTGTATCCCTACACGTTTCTACAGGCTGAGAGAGTTGAGGTTGTTCAGCCTGGAGAAGGCAAGGCTCTAGGGAGACCTTAAAGCAGCTTTCCAGTACCTGAAGAGGGCTTAGGTACTGGAAAGGGACTCTTTACAATGGCATGTAATGACAGGAAAAAGAATAATGCTTTTAAACTGAAAGAGGGTAGATTTAGATTATATATAAGAAAGAAATTCTTCACTGTGAGAGTGGTGAAACACTGGAAGGGGCTAGCCACAGAGGTTGTGGATAACCCATCCCTGGAAGTGTTCAAGGACAGGTTGAATGAGGTTTCGAATAAGCTGGTCTAGTGGAAATTTGAACTAGAAGATCTTAATGTCTCTTCCTTCCCAAACCATTCTAGAAATTCAAAACTTGGCTTGCAGTTCTACAACCAACTCCATGGACTCCATGCCACTGGAGCAAGTCATCCCTCCTCCTCTGCACACATAACTTGCAACTTTAGGCTGGGTACACAACTGCAAGGGAGCTGCACATATGCCTCACTCCTCTTCAAAGTAGTGTGACAAGAGGCATTCTGGCTCCCAATACTCTTATTATATGTTGGCCAGCACACTTAAAGCAGCATAAAACCATCACTAACTTAACATTGAGGCCAATGAGATGTACATGCCCTTTAAAAACGTAGCTGATTTGAGATGTGCTAGGATGTGCATGCCAGCAGTCAAAGGGAAATGTCTATTTTGGCTCAACAGCCATTTCTCCCGAGAAGTTCCTAGGGTGGCTTAAATATACAAAAAACATGACCCTTAATGTTTGAGTCAGAAAGAGACACTGAAGATAGAATCAGCTTTCCTAAATGGGACGTCATTTGCTATGTGAATTGTTTGCTTATATTAAAACCGTCTGTGAAACTAATTTAAGTGCTAAACAACTTCTAACATAAATCAGCACTGCTTTGGGTTTTTTTGTTTGAGGGTTTTTGTTTTTATTTTTACTATATATGCACAAATGGTGTGGCTGGCAAGCTGTAGATGGACATACTCATCCTTTTCATGTTCAATCTGGGACAGCCATTCATTTGAGCAAGCCATATCACAGAGGATTTAGCATTTATCTGGCTTTCTGAAAGTAGATATCTTCTCTCAACCCATCTACTTTATCTCTGCTTGACTATTAAAAGTTTTGAGACCTGCAAAAGCCCCTGCTTACTAAGTACTTAGATCCACAGAGAATAAGCTTCAAAAACACCATGATAGATCTCATGATGTAAAAAGTGGAAATATAACATAGCACTATGAGTTTGGGGAGAAACTTCCCTTTTCTACAGTAAACACTGCACAATGCTCACAGATGTGTGTGACAATCCAAGGTGGCAACCTTGAACTGAAAACTTCGTACTGTCTCCAATGATTTAGATGTTGCAATGGGCTTATTGGCTCACCAGTGACTTCACAGACCTAAACCAGCGGAAACACCTAGCCTGTGCTTGGAACAGAACAACAAAACTAATACTGCCTGCAGAAACTGAGGAGTTGTGGTTCTGCCACCTTTCCAGCAAAGCTCCCATGAGCAGCATCAGCTGCCCAGCTCCTATTGCCTAAACAGGGAACACAAGTCAGGAACGTGGAGAAGATAAACCAACAACAGCAACCTCAAACCTCACCATGTGTCAGCCAAAAATTTCCTATAGTTTAGTCTGACTGCCATCAAACAGCTACAACTCAGCTGATGTCCTGAAACACTGATTTTAACAGCTACTACATTCCACTTCATACAACTGAAACCACAAACTCACTTCTGTAATTCTAGCAGTGAAATGGTGACAATGTTAGGAATGGACATGCCTTGTTTCTTAGGTTTTAGAACTGCGTAAAACCATCAGAAGTGGTAAATTCTGTGTGTAATTTAAGCAAGAAAGGTAAGATGCTTTGATACACTTTCAGCAAATGTTGTGTTTGAAGTTTCCTCTTTCAAGGTGATAGCAGATGTTCTGAAGTGTGATTTCCAAATTCATCACAGTGAGGTTTTCTTCTATGAAGTCTTTGCTGCATGCTGTGACTAAATTAGGAGAAGATATATATATACAGACACATATAAACAGACATACAGTTGGAAGAGAAAAAAGTTTAACAACTGACTCAAGTCTACTCTTAAACAACACTACCTTCCGCTCTTGACAAAGATTTTGTGTTCTGAAGTTAGATCTAAAAAAGACCTGTGAATAGTTTGGACAGTACTCTAACTTTCAGATAATTCCTATCAGTAATGTAGTTGTATTGGAAAAAATTATTGTTGTCATGCTCCCATTTACATAACAGGTTGTAAATACCTTTTTTTTTTTTTAAAGAAGACAACAACTGAGAAACAAACCAAATCTTAGTTTTTGAAACTAAGCAGTTTTAGCAAAAGACANGACCTATCTGGACATGCTTCTGTGTGAGCTGGTCTAGGGAAT
>VWZX01010888.1:0-16894 GCA_013399015.1 Galbula dea
GAGGGTCCTTTCCAACCGTAATTATTCTGTGATTCTGATTCTTCAGCTTGCAGAAGAGGAGACTAAGGGGTGACCTCATCGATGCTTATAGATATGTGAAATATGAGTGTCAGGAGGATGGAGTCAGGCTCTTTTGAGTGAAGCCTAGTTACAGGACAAGGGACGGTTGTTGTAAGCTTAGGCATAGGAGATTCCATGTTAATACAAGAGAAAATTTTTTCCGTGAGTGTGCTGGAACATTGGAACAGACTGGCCATAGAGGCTGTGGAGTTTCCTTCTGTGGACTTATTCAAAACCTATCTGGATGTACTTCTGTGTGACCTGGTCTAGGGAATCCTGCTGTGGCAGGGGGTTTTGGACTAGATGATCTTTCGAGGTCCCTTCTAACATTCTGTGATTCTGCGTGATTCTGTGAAGCACCTTGACAATCCTCTCTGAGTCTTGATGTGAGTTTGGCGTTGTCTGTTCATAAATAAGAGCTGGACTCGACTATCCTTGTGGGTTCCTTCCAACTTGATATATTCTGTGATTCTGTGATAGATTGTTGGAACCAAATAAACTGTGTCTATAATTACTAGTTTCCTAAATTCAGACAGACTAAGGAACAGATAAATTTATAAAAATGCCAGCAAAAGACATTACAATTCTCTGCCAGCTCTCCAATGGTTGATTTTGAGAATACTTTCCTCTTTGGTCACTGCAGGTTTCATCTCAGGACTTTCAATTTCTCAAAAAGGCTCTGGGAGCTGGTATTAGGAGGTCTGGTATGGGACGTTTGTTGCTGCTGCTGTGGCGACGCAGTTATCATTAAAAAAGGGGATTTGGGTTTAGTATCGGGTCTTGTACATATATATGTTTCATTTAACATTGTTATTATTATTAAAGTAGTTTTAATTTTATTTTCCAATCCAGAAGTCTGTCTGCCTTTATTGTCCCCTGTCTCTTCCAATTGGGGGGCGGGAAGGGGATAATAAGAAGCGTCTGTCCGTGGGTTGGTGGTCGGCTCAGCCTCTACCCTCAACACCAACCTAAACCATTCTGTGATCTGTATGATCTGTGATCCTTGTGGATGCTTTCTATCTCAGGATATTCTGTGATTTTGTGATTCTGTGACTATGCTGCCCAAAGTCCCGTGTAACTGGGAATTGAGCACTTCCAGGAATGGGGCACCCACAAGTTCTCTGCATATCCTATCTCAACCTGTCTCTGTCCCATTGTCTCACCACCCTGATAGTGAAAAATGCCTTCCTTACATCTGATCTCACACCAAAAGTTTGGGCTGACATTCAGCGTGACCTGGACAGCCTGGGGAGCTGGACGGAGAAAAACCTCATGAAATTCTGCAAGGGCAAGTGTAGGGTAATGTACCTGTGGAGGAATAACCCCATGTATTTGTACCATTACAAATTAAGGACTGAGCTGCTGGAAAGCAGCTCTGCAGAAAAAGACGTGGGTGTCCTGGTGGACAACAGGATGACCATGAGCCAGAAATGTTTCTTTGTGGCCAAGAATGACAATGGCATCCTGGGGTGCATCAAGAAAAGTGTAGCAAGCAGGTCAAAGGAGGTTATCCTTCTCCACACTGTCCTAATGAGTCCAAGTCTGCAGTATTGTGTCCATTTCTCGTCTCTTCTGTTCAAGATGGACAGGAAACTTCTAGAGAGGGTAAAGAAAAGGACTACAAAAATGATTACAGAATCACAGAATCACAGAATATTAGGAGTTGGAAGGGACCTCGAAAGATTGTCTAGTCCAACCCCTCTGCCACAGCAGGATTCCCTACACCAGGTCACACAGAAGCGCATCCAGATGGGTTTTGAATACCTCCAGAGAAAGAGACTCCACAAACTCTCCGGGTGGTCTGTTCCACTGCTCTGACACCTGAACTGGGAAAAAAAAATTTATTGTATTCACATAGAACATCCTATGCTTCAGCTTACAAACACTGACCCTTGTCTTGTCACTGGGCTCCAATGAGAAGAGCCTGACCCCATCCTCCCGACACCTACTCTCCACATATTTAAAAGCATAGATGAGGTCACCCCTTAGCCTCCTCTTCTCCAAGCTAACGACACCCAGCTCCCTCAGTCTTTCTTCTAAAGGAAGATGTTCCAGCCCCTTCATCATCTTGGTGGCTCTGTACTGGACTCTTTTCAGCAGTTCCCTATCCTTCTTCACCTGAGGGACCCAGAAGTGGACACAAGATTCTAGATGTGGCCTCACCAGGGTAGAGTAGAGAGGAAGAAGAACATCTCTTGACCTACTAACCACACCACTTCTAATCCACTCTAGAATCCCATTGGCCCTCCTGGCCACAAGACCACATGGCTGCCTCATGGTCCTCCTTTCATCCACCAGGACCCCCAGATCCCTTTCCCCTTCACTGATCTCCAACCAGGCAGTGTCCAGCCTGTCCTGATCCATGGGGGTGGTGTTTCCCAGGTGCAAAACTCAACACTTGACCTTACTGAACTTCATTCAATTTCTCCCTGCCCGACTCTCCAGCCTAAGTCATACTGAATGGCAGCACAACCCTTCTCTGTGTCAGCCACTCCACCCACTTCAGTGTCATCAGCAAACTTGCTGACAGCGCATTCTGTTCCCTCATCCAGGTTTTCATGAATATGTTGAGAAGTACTGGTCCCAGTACCAACCCCTGAGAGACTCCACTAGGCATAGGTCTCCAACTAGACTCCATTCCATTGGCCACGACTCTCTGACTGCTGTCCTTCAACCAGTTCAGAATTCACCTAAATACACAATCAGCCAGACCAGACTTACTCAGTTTAGCCACAAGGATGCTGTAGGAGAGAGTGTCAAATGCTTTACTGAAATCAGGATAAACCATCTCCACTGCTCTACCATCATCTCTCCACCTGGTTATGTCCTCAGAAAAGGCTATCAGGTTGGTCAAACATGACTTGCCCTTGGGAAACCCATGCTGACTGCCCTTAATGACCCCCTTATCTTTGACATATCTGGAGACAGAGTCAAGGATAAAGTGTTCCATCACCTTTCCACGGATGAAGGTGAGGCTGATCAGTCTAGAATTACCATGCTCCTCCTTCTTGCCCTTTTTGAAGACTGCAGTGACCTTTGCCTTCTTCCAATCTCCAAGCACCTCTCTTGTACCCCTGGACTTACAGAAGCTGATGGAGTGGGGCCTGCAATGACTTCTGCCAGCTCCCTCAGTACCCGTGGGTGCATCCCATCAGGACCCATGGATTTATGGATGTCCAGATGGCTTAACTAAACCCTAACCTGGCCCTCTTCAACCAAGGAAAACTTCTCCATTTTCCTAACATCATGTGGGCATCAGGGATCTGAGGCTCCTGACCACAGTCTGTTAGAGAAACAGTACAGACAGAGACAAAGAAGGCATTCAGTAAACCCACCTTCTTTGGATCATCTGTCACCAAGGCACCCTCCTCATTCAGCACTGGGGCTACATTGCCTCTAGGGTTAGTTTTTTGGGCAATGTATTTGAAGNCTGGCAGTACATTTGAAAAAGCCCCTCCTATTGTCCTTGACCCCCCTTGCAAGATTTAATCCCAGAGAGGCCGTAGCTTTCCTAATTGCCTCCCTACAACCTCTGAAAACAGTCTTGTACTCTTCCCATCTATTCAGCCACTCCTTCCATGACCTGTAGAATCTCTTCTTCCACTTCAGCTTGCCCAGCAGTTCCTTACTTAATCAAGCAGGTCTCCTGGCTCCCCTCCTCGATTTTCTGCATGTTGGGATACTCTGATGTTGAGCTTGGAAGAAGTGGTCCTTGAATGTTAACCAACTCTCTTGGGCCCCTTTATCTTCTAATACCGTGTCCCATGAGATTTCCCCTAGCAATTTCTTGAAAAGATCAAAGTTGGCCCTATTGAAGTCTAGGGTTGTGATCCTAGTAGGTATCCTGTTCCTACCACACAAGATCCTGAATTCTACCATCTCATAGTCACTGCAGCCAAGGTTGCCCTCAACCTCTACCTTTTCAACCACACCCTCCTTGTTAGTGAGTATCACGTCCAGCAGCGCTCCCCTCCTAATAGCCTTATCCACCATTTGCTTTAATAAGTTATCATCAATGCATTGGAGGAACCTCCTGGACTGTAAATGGCTGGGTAGTCAGGCCTTCCAGCTGATATCTGGGTAGTTCAAATCCCCCATAAGAACAAGGGCCTGTGATTGCGAGGCCACTGCCAGCTGCCTGGAGAAACCCTCATCAGCTTCCTCATCCTGATCAGGTGGCCTGTAATAAACACCCACAACAGTATCCCCCATGCCAGCCTACCCCTTAATTCGCACCCATAAACTCTCAACTCTCCCCTCATTCACCCCTGGACAGAATTCAATACATTCTAGTTGCTCTCTCACATAAAGAGCAACTCCGCCACCATGACCTGTCAATCTGTCTTTCCTGAGAAGGACATAGCCATCCATGACCACATTCCAGTCATGAGAGGTGTCCCACCATGTCTCTGTAGTTGCCACCAGATCATAACCCCTTGACCGCACATGGATTTCTAACTCCTCCTGTTTATTCCCCATGCTGCATGCATTGGTATACAGGCATTTCAGAGAGAGGGGACTAGAACATCTTCTGCATGGGGAAAGGCTGAGAGATCTTTACCTGTTTAGTTTAGAGAGAAGGCTGAGGGGGGATCGGATTAATACTTGTAAATACTTAAGTGGTGTCATAAGGGTGAGGCCAGTCTTTCTTCAGTGGTGTCTAGTAACAGGGCAAGAGGTGATGGGCACAAACTGGAATATAAGAAGTTCTGTGTAAAGGTAAGGAGGAAATTCTTTACTTTGAGAATTGTGGAGTATTAGAACGGACTGTCCATGGAGGTGGTGGAGTCTCCCTTTCTGGAGACATTCCAAACCCACCTGGAAGCCATTCTGTGCAACATGGTCTAGAAGAACCTGTTCTGACAGAGGTGTTGGACTAGATGATCTGCAGTGGTCCCTTGCAACCCTTAAAATTCTGTCATTCTGTGGTCTAAATCTACCCCCTCTTCAGTTTAAAGCTATTAACCCTTACCCTGTCACTACATGTCCTTGTAAAAGTCCCTCCTCATCTTTCTTTTAGGTCCCATTTAAGTACAAGAAAGATGCTATAAGGTCTCCTCAAAGTGTTCTTTCCTCTAGGCAGCAAGCTGGATAACTTGGTGAGGTGTGCTTTAAAATGAAGGACTTTGGGGGCAGGGTCTATGATGACAATGCTCATGTCATCCTTTCTAACTGGAGAATAAACAAGGCCAACCAAAGGAATGACAAACTTTCCTTAGCTACCTTCCAAGATGAGAGTCAGAAGTCCAAGCACCTTAAGTGTGTTTATAGCTATGGCAGATTCTTCTATACCCCTCCAAAGAAACCTTCTCAGTCAATTATCCACCTGAAATGCCTGTACAAGGATACACACAGCATGGGGAATAAACAGAAGAAGTACAGATGTGAGTGTGATTGCAGGGCCATGACTCCATCGCAATTACAAAGACATGATGATGGGATGGTTTTCATGACTGAAATGCTGTTATGGATGACTACCTACTTTTTAGCAAACACAGACCAGCAAGCAGAGGTGATGCAATTGCTCTTTAGTTGAGAGAGCAACTGGAATGTGTCAAGCTTTGATGAATTGGCGGGGGGAAAGACGAAGGTTTTGAAAGCTTATGTGTAAGATTTAAAAGGCAGGTTAATAACTGTAGCAGGTGTTTATTATAAGCGACCAGAACAGGAAGAGGAAGTTAATGAAGCATTCTACAGACAGCTGTAAGTAACCTCACAATAACACAGATTCTCATGGTGGACTTCAATCACCCTGATATTTCCTGGAAGGGCAACACAGGTTACCACACACTGCACAGGAAGTTCCTGCAGTGCATTGATGATAACCTTTGGACATAAAAGAGGATTGGACATAAAAAGGGTTGGTAAAGGAACCAATGAGGAAAGGTGTGTTGCTGAACCTTGTGCTAGCAAACAAAGAAAATCTGTTTGGGGATAGCCATGGCTGCAGTGGCCACAAGACAGTAGAATTCAGGATCATGTGAGGTTGTAGCAAAGCAACCCTGGGCTTCAAGAAAGCTAACTTTGACCTCTTAGAAATCTGAGAAATGCCATGTGTTGGGACTCTAGAAGGTAGGGCAACCCAAGAGAGCTTGGTGGTATTAAATCACTGCTTCCTCCAAGTTCAAAGATCAGAGCATCCCTCTGAGTAAGAAATCACAGAATCACAGCATCTTTATAATTGGAAGACACATCTAAGATAATCAAGCCCAGCCATCACCACTATGCCGCTAAATCAAGTCCCTAAGCTCCACATTTGTACATTTTTTAAGCACCTTCAGTTATGGTGATTCCACCATTTCCCTGGGCAGCCTGTTCCAATGACAAACAACTCTTTCTGTTAAGAAATTTTTCCTAACATCCAATCTAAACCTCCCCTCATGCAGCTTGAAGCCATTTCCTCTTGTCCTCTCACTGGTAACGTGGACGAAGAGACCGAACACTATCTTGTTACAAACTCCTTTCACATAGTTACAGAGAATGGTAAGGTCTTCCCTGAGCACCCTCTTCCCCAGACTGAACAACCCCAATTCCTTCAGCTGCTCCTCATAAGGCTCATCTTCCAGATCCCTCACCAGACTTGTTACCCTTAATACACTCCAACAACTCAGTGTCTTCCTTGTAATGAGGGGCCTAAAACTGAACAAGGTGTTTGAAGTGCGGCACCATCAGTGACAAATACAGGGAGAGGATAGATTCTCTGTTCCTATTAGTCACACCTTTTCTGATGCAGGCCAGCACGCTGTTGGCTTTCTTGGCCACCTGGGCACACTGCTGGCTCACACTCAGTTGGTTGTCAACCAGCATCCCTAGGTCCTTCTCTGCTGGGCAGCATTCCAGCCACTCTTCCCCAAGCCTCTAACACTGCATGTTGCTGTTATGATTGAAGTGCAGGGCCTGGCGCTTGATCTCGTTGAACCCTATCCAACTGACCTCAGACCACCAATCCAGCCCATTCAGGTCCCTTTGCAGAGCCTTCCTACCCTCAAGCAGATCAACACTTCCTCCTAACTTAGTGTTGTCTGCAAATTTACTGAGGGTGTACTCAATCTCCTCATCAAGACCATCAATAAAGACATTGAACAGAGCTGGCCCCCATATTGAGACCTGGGGAATAGCACTAACAACCATCAACATCTGTATTTAACTCCATTCATCACTATTCTCTGAGCTCAGCCATCCAGCCAGTTCCAAACCTAGTGAAGAGTAAAACTGCCTAAATCATGAGCTGCCAGATTCTCCAGGAGAATGTGGTGGGAGACAGTGCCAAATGTTTTACTAAAACCCAAGTAGATAACATCCACAGCCTTTCCCTTGTCCACCAGATGGGTGGCCTGATCATAGAAGGAGATCATGTTAGTCAAACATGACCTGTCTCTAATGATCTCATGCTGAATCCAAACACAGGAGGCAGGAGACCTGCATGGGTGAGCAAAGGGTTTCTGGAAAATCTCAAATGGAAGACGAAAGTTTACAGTATTCGGAAAAAGTGACTTGCCACTTGGGAGGAGTATAGGAGCATTGCTGAAGTATATAGGAATTCAGCAAGGAAAGCTAAGGCCTTCTTGGAATTAAATCTGGCAAAGGATGTGAAACACAACAAGGGCTTCTTCAGGTACACCAGTAATTTTCCTACATCAGTAGGCAGAAGAAGACTAGGGAAATGTGGGCCCACTGCTAAATGAGGTGAGTGCCCCAGTGACAGAGGATAGAGAGAAGGCAGTTACGAAACGCCTTCTTCACTTCTGTCTTTACTGCTAAGACTGGCCTTTAGGAATCCTAGTTCCTGCATGTAAGAAAGAAAGCCTGGAGGAAGGAAGACTCTCCCTTGGTCAAGGAGGATTGGTTAAGAAATCACCTAGGCCATGTGGACCCCACAAATCTATGGTCCCCAATGGGATGTATTCAGGAGTTCTGAGGGAGCTGGCTGTTGTTATTGCTAAGCCACTCTTCATCATTTTTTAAAGGTCATGGAGAACAGGAGAGGTGCCTGAGGACTGGAGTGATGCCAGTGTCACTCCAGCCTTCAAAAAGAGCAAGAAGGAGGACCCAGGAAATGACAGGCCAGTCAGCCTGAAATTCGTCACTGGAATAGCATTGGAACAGCTCATTCTGGAGGTAATGTGGAAGAAAAAAAGTATTGTCAGGAGTAGTCAGCATGGATGCACGAAGAGGAAATCATGTTTGACCAATCTAATAGCTTACTGTGATGGTATGACTGGCCGAGTAGATAAAGGGAGAGCAGTGGATATGGTATACCTAGATTTCAGCAATGCTTTTGGCACTATAGTATCCACACAGGCAAGGTTAGGAAGTGTGGGTTAAATGAGAGGAGAGTGAGGTGGATTAAAAACTGGCTGAACAACAGCACTCAGATTGTTATGATCAATAGTGCAGAGTCTAGTTGGAAGCTTGTAGTTAACAGTGTTCGCCAGGGCTCAATACTGAGTCCAGTCCTGTTCAACATCTTCATCAGTTATCCAGATGAAGGGACAGAGTGTACCCTCAGCAAATTTGCTGACGCACCAGAAGTCTGTGCTGCCATTCATTAAGGACTGTCTGGATTCAACAAGTTAACAACAAGTTAAGCATGAGCTCGCAATGTGCTCTTTTGGACAAGAAGGTCAATGGTATCCTAGGGGGTATTAAGAAAAGTGTTACAAGCAGGTTGAGGGAGGTTGTCCTCCCCCTCTACTATGCCCTAGTGAGGCCACATGTGGAGAAGACTGAGAGGGATTTTGTCAGTGCTTATCAGTATATAAAGCAATGGAATAGTTTGCCCTTCTCTCTCCATCTCTGGAGAGTTTCAAAACCTGCCTGGATGCACTTCTGGGCAACCTGATCTAGGCAAACCTGCTTTAACAAAGAGGTTGGATGGTTGGACTCAATGATCCCCAGAGGTCCCTTCCAACCCTACCATTCTGTGATTCTGTGAGACGGAAAAAATGACAGCTCTCTCAGTTTGACCCCTCCCTGGAGAGGTGTTCCACTCTCTTTACTGTGGCTCACCTCTGTGCTTGCTTCACAAGGTTAATTTATTTCTTGTGCTGAGGACTCCAGAGCTGGATACAGCGCTCCAGATGAGGTCTTATAAGAACACAGTAGAGAGGAAGAATCATTTCCCTCGGCCTACTGACCACGCTTCTTTTGATGCGCCAGGATGTGGTTGGCTTTCTGAGTTGCCACTGCACAGTCACAGGTCGTGTTGAATTTCTCGTCAAGTCAACATTCCCAAGTTCTTTTCTACACAGCTGTTCTATTGCTAGTTATGTTATCTACTGGAGTAGATGGCTGCTGGAAAGGTCAGGAATTACAGACTGCTCTTGATTCTCACACTACATGTAGCATCATATCAGACTAGCCAAATTGTGGCAGACTGCAACATACTTAAAAATCCCCTGAAGAGCTGAGATGTTGGAAGACCAGATGTTTTGGTAAGGCAGAGGAAATAAAACCAGCTACTACTTACAGTAGTGTTCACAAGCAAACAAAACTAGGCATCTCTTGCTAATATAGGATATTCCTTCCTTGTCTTGTGGAGGACAACGCAGAAAAGTTTTCTTGTGCTCTAGAATCACTGTAGTCATAATATCATTGAGTTAAACCTAAATGACCATATGTATATATCTTTAAGTAGGCCTACCATCTTGCACTTCATTTTGAAAACCAAACAATAAAGAAGGATACTAAGAGCCAGGGCATACACTGGGCTTGCCCAATAGTCTTTTTGGGTTTTGTTTTTGTTTTTTACTGTGTCTGAAGACAAGCACTAAAACTGAGTAAGAATATCATGAGAATTTCTTAATAACCTGTGTGAATGCAAGCTTAGGGGTTTCCTAAACCACAGACAGTATCTTTATATTTACCTATCTTTGAATGTGTCTCATCACTACCTGGACCCTGTACTAACAAAATTAGTGCTGACTTCAGCTTTGTGGCTTCCTGATTAGAGCTGGGTCATCATGAGGAAGCTGAGGCTATAAGGACTCTCTATGAAACTTCCTTTCCATTGAATTTTATAAGAACTGTTCAAAGTTTAGGGCTTTAAATAAGTTAAGCTAAGACTAGTCTTATGCTGAAAGATAGTGGTGATCCTGCAAATGTTTGCCCCTCTCTACCTTAGAACTGCATCCCCACATAGAGATATTTTCTGCAGAGCTTGAACAAAAAGAGTTGTCTCCGGAGACTGAAATGTAGAATATAAAAGAAGAAGTGGCAGGAGAACGGTGTGATTTTGCTTTGGAAAGAATCAGGGTTTGAAAATCTGCCAGAAGCTTTTGCGTCAGGAAGAGTTTGAGAATAAAACTAGGATTTGTATGAGGGATGATAAAAGAGAGAGAATCAGAAGAACAGAACCTACCACAATTTACATTAGCGCATGATATCACTCCAAGGGGCTTTTTCATTTAAATCGGTTTAAGTATTCCATTGAGCACATTGATGCATTTGCCTGCTGTTCTGTTCTACTGTCTTCACTGCTCTTTGCCCTTTACTCTTTCCCTCTCCTCTCTGCTGTAAGAATATTACCATCTTTCAGATTCATTAGTATACAGTTATGAGAGAGTTTCTAGCCTCATTTTGTGGCTGAATCCTGCAGGCCTTACATAGATGACACTGTCATTGCAGCTGAAAGTAACTTGTGCCTGAAAGCTTACTTCAGGATCCATTTCTTCCAATGTAATGAAAGTGTTCATATTAGGCTCACAGAAGTGCTTAAAAGGGATAAAAGTGAGAACCCTGCTGTGCTGGACACTGCAAGTATCTATGAAGAGCCATGGGTTTACTGTTTGTTAGCCGTCTGATTACTACTGGTTTCCTCTGAAGGTGTGGATATGAAACATAGCAAACTGGATGAATGCCATTAAAGGTGGAAGCACAGATATTACTGACACCTACACAGGACAAATCATCTGCCTTTTCTCACTCCAATCTTAGGATGAAATGAATCTCCTCCTGAACATGCAAATATGAAGAGCGGTTGTGCCAGGGTAGGTTTAGATTAGATATTAGGAAGAATTTCTTTACTGAAAGAGTGGTGAGATATTGGAATAGGCTGCCCAGGGAGGTGGTGGAGTCATCATCCCTGGAGGTTTTTAAGAAGAGGATAGATGTGGTTCTTCAGGGGATGATTTAGGGATAAGAGTAGTGTAGGGCTATTGGTTGGACTAGATGATCTTAAGGGTCCTTTCCAGCCGCAATAATTCTGTGATTCTGTGACATCTGATTCTTTGACACCACATCCCTTTGTGAGTATGGGAAGTGAGGGATCCACTAAGGGGGCAGTGGCCTGAAGGTCTGAGCACCTTTCCTGACTTGGAAAAGTCAATGATAACTACATTTAATTTGCGTCCTGCAAGAGCTAGTAAGTTACGAAGACTCATGGAGAAAGAAAACAGTAGAGTAAAATATTAAGGGGCTTTATGAGAACGAGATGTGCATAACTGAATTGTCATAGACATAAGTTGAGAATATGAAATTATTTCAGCCACTTATCTTAAAAACTGCCTTTAAAATAAGGACTATGTCATATAGATTAAGTATCTAGTCATCCATTTTCTTTATGAGCAGATCTTCCCTTGAAACATGGTGAGGGAGGAAGCAGGAAAGGAAGAGGAAAGAGAGTCTTAATGAACCTGTGGATCAGATACAGAGAGCTCTTGAGCTCTCAGAGTTAATTTGGAAAATCTCTCAGGAGAGGCACACAAAATAAAGCTGTGAAGGAGAAAGGATCAGTAAGAACTAGCTGCTGAAAACAGCTCATGCCCTCTACAAGAAAAATGAGAGACACTAGTGAACATCACCTTGCACCCTCGGCTGTTCCTGGTTTCCCAGGCATACTATGGATATGCAAGAGACTTTTGACATGCATTACCTTCAGGACCTACATTAAAGATATCACCCTGGTGTTTATCCCATTTTAAACCCAATTTAAATATAATTGAAAATAAGGAAGATTTTAAAATTATTTTTATTATTATTATTTTCATTGTCTTGCATCTTAAATTAGTATTGATATCACTGAATCAGAGGGGCAGTGTCTACAGAATGAACATCAGTTACCCAGAAATTCCTGTCAAGGCAGGAGATTGCAGATATGGCTCATTCTAGGAAGTTTCTACTACTCTCCAAAGTGAATTCATAGATTCAACCACCACAGTCTAGGTAAGCAAAATTGTTCTAAAAGTGTAAAATTAATTCCTGATTAGGTAGTTTTCATGGTGTGAGTGAAAAATATTTGAAATATTTTGCTATTCTTTTTCTGAAGATTAACATTATATCAGAGGAAGTTTTGCAGTATGATGTTGTGAATTATATGGGATGAAATATAGAAAAATGTACTAATTTTCCCCTCCTAAATTAATATATAAATATATTTGCTAAGTCAAACATGTTTCAATTTTATCACTTGATACGTCAGTTAGTATAAAAAACCCCAAACAAACAACATATTAGCAAAGGTATAAAAATGATTTCTTAATTTAAATATAAGACTTTGCTAACATTTGTCATTTATTCAATATTTTCACACCTTTTATCTATTAGGCAAGCAAGATAAGGCAAGCAAGAGAGAATTGTTTTGGTTTACTATACTGTGCCACTCTTTATCAGAACAGGTAATTCAGTTGTGGGACTTGCTGCCACAAAATGTAGTGTAGGCCAAAAGTACAAAGGACTTGAATTGTTTTCAGGTAAATTTATTTACTGATCCCAGGAAAAGTGCATTAGATAATGTAAAGCAAAATACTATGGGTGTAAATTTTGGCTCTGGAAATCCTTAGCATTTTGCCTTTCATAATGTCAGAACCTGAGGAATGATAGCAAAGAGAAGTATTACTAGTTATCTTGTTCCTCTTATGTATCTAAACCTGCTAGTGGCCTCTGTCATAGATGAGACACTAAGACAGCTGTACCTGGGTGTAGCTTGTAGCACCCTGGTCTTGGATACGAGTGCTTAAAAAATTGTCAAAATTGAAAGCAAGCTAAAATTATTAATTTCAAAATCTCTATTCCAGTGCCTAGTTTCTCTGTATGAAAACCTGATTTCGAAATGGAAGTAGAAGAAATTAATTTGTAGATTTGTTTTATAACAAACTTGTAGCATAAAATAAAATGCTAAAGTGTAAAATGGATTTTGTTTATTTTTTTCAGCTTTAGGTTTTTTTGTTGGATTTTTTTTTTTAAAAGTAATTTTCATGATATTTTTGGAGGGTGAGCTGTTGCTTGGAAGGAGGTAAAGTCACTGGAGAGATCATAGTAAGAAACAATTTGTCTACACATCAATCTTTATGTGAAATTTATTGTCCTCTTAAATCTTCTTTTGAGAACTTAATGACTTTCACATGATGAGGTACATTTTAGCATCCTATTTTTTTTTCTGATTCATATGGAGTCACCATCCCTGGAGGTTTTTAAGAAGAGGATAGATGTGTTTCTTCAGGGGATGATTTGGGGTTAAGAGTAGTGTAGGGCTATTGGTTGGATTAGATGATCTTGAGGGTCCTTTCCAGCCGTAATGATTCTGTGATTCTGTGTGATTCTGTGATTGTGAATTTCCATTTTGATACATATGAAGATGTAATGGGTTATGGTCAATTAGTTAACTTTCTAAAGCAAGAAAATAGAAACTATTTTGGCACTTCGATTTTTTTAAAATGTGTTTTATTACTCTTCCTGGGAAAATATTTTATGTGTTTCTGAGAACTTTTGAAAGGAGTGAAGGGTATGTTAATTTACTTGCACATGTCCTTTCTGGCACTCTGGTCCCAAGCAATCACAAAATCATGAGTGCACATCACAGTTTTAAATTATTCACTCAGTTTATAATACAAACAACTACAAACCTAAACAAAAAAACCCAAACCAAACCAAACCAAGTCCCAAACGATGAAACACTAGAAATTAATGTTGCAATTACAAAAAAAAAAAAAATAAACAAACAAGACACCCCATACACTAATGTTAACACTATGAAAAATTATTCAGTTTGATTGAAAAGACCAAAAAGGAAACACTGTCACTAAAATGAGTTTGTGCCTTCTCTTGCATTGACTATGAATTGTTTATTCTTGAACATAGCGATGATCATTGTGCTTGTCTCTTAAGAAGAAACATGGTTATTAACTGTTACTTTCTAGAATAGAATTTGAGGCAGAAATCACATTTTTCATAGTGTTGACAAGTTTTGAAGAGTTTTGCTTGTGAAGAATCAGTGTGAAAGGGCAGAGAATCATAAATTGCATTTTCTATGCTGCACATCTTCACATTAGCAGCTACCTGTTGTCTCTGTGTATATGATTGCAGTCAAAGATCATTATTGAACAGTCCTGGTGCATAAAGTTTCCACCTGTCCTCCCAGAAGGAAGTGTCTTTCTATTATATGCTATTCAACTGACCTGACCCTCTAGGAGAAGAAATTCTTCCAAATCAAGAGAAATAGAGTAAAAACTGCTGCAAGACTGGATTTCTCCTCAAACATCAAAACTCCAGTTTCCATATTATTTTCATTTGAGGGAAGATTTAAACCTACAAAAGTTAGGAAATCTGACAGAAAACCTCCAAGTCATTCTGTAACTAATTTTTCTGTGTCAAAAAGAAGACGACAGAATTTTATTTACCTTGTGTGTTGCTACATCATAATAGCTCCTGGCAAGCTGAGGATAGATTTGGAATGGGAACCTCCTTACTTCTGTGGATTTAAATCAGACTTGCAGTGTTGGTATAAGCATTAGGACTGTCCTCAATGTTCAATTTAGTTTGTTGTGAGATTCTTTATCTGTGAGTTGTTGTTATGGGAGACTACAACTTCTACTGAGAGAGCAAAAAGGATTCTGTTTGTATATTTGAAAACATACACAGATGGAATATGTATGTTGTCAAGTACACACAAATACATATTCATTTTTGCAGGCATTAAGAGACATTTATATCTGGTTGTATATGTAGAATCATAGAATCGTAGAATCATCAGAGTTGGAAAGGACCTCAAAGAACATTGAGTTCCAACTCCACTGCCTGGCACGGACACCATCCACTAGATGATCAGGTTGCCCAGGGCCCCATCAAGCCAGGCCTTAAAAGCTTCCAGTGATGAGGCCTCCACAATCTCTCTGGGCAACCTGTTCCACTGTCTAACCACGCTCATACTGAAGAACTTCTTCCTAATATCCAACCTAAATCTACCCTCCTCTAGCTTACACCCATTTCTCCTGGTTCTATCACTGTCTGACCTCGTAAAAAGTCCCTCACCAGCTTTCTTGTAGGCCCCCTTCAGATACTGGAAGACTACAATAAGGTCTCCTCAGAGCCTTCTCCTCTGCAGACTGAACATTAATATAAATTGTCCATAAGAAAAACAATGCTTAACTGGGCTGTACTTATCAGCTAACAAACCAGAAAGAAACAAAGAGTGTTGAGTTTTATTCTGTTCAAAGACTGAATCCGAGTGGACTGTGAATTTTCTGGAGGTGAACTCATTAAAAGTGGGCTATAATTGAGGCAGTAAAATACTCCACTATTTTTCTTCTTTTATGCAACAGGAAAGGCTTTACAAGGAACTCAGCATATTGGCTGCTGAGGGCTTTTGACAATCAAGGTTCATCTACTCAGTATTGTGCAAAATGAAACATACATAGTCCAAGCTTTGGAGAGTGCGTAATTTGATCTGTGATGGTTTGGACCTGGCTCCCTGCCAAATGCCCAAACTCACAGTGAAATCCTTCCCCCTCCCTTCTTCTCTGAGTTTAAGAAAAAAAACTACGAGAGAAACTAAAGAGCCCGAAACAACCCGAACTACATCAAAAGTATTTATATTTATATATATAGCAGTTATATACAATTAAAATACTATGTACACAGTAGAGGGAACCCCCAAGGGAAGGGGAAAAGGGAAGGGGAAAGGGGAAAAAGGGAAAAAAGGGAAAAGGAAAACTAAAACAGGTATGTACACTCGAAACCCAGGATAGAACTAATAAAAAACAGAATCTTACTACTCTCCTTAAGATAGCAGAGTCGCACTGACCGACGCCAGCAACAGCTGCCTCTCAAGGCCTACAAGGCTTGACTCCTCTGCACGGGTGAGACCGATAGCAGAGAACCTGCGTCCTCGGATCCACCGGAAGGCAAAAAATCATATCTAGGTACGTACTTCACTGACTATCCATTTGAAACATGCAGTGACCAAATCTGTCACGGAAATTCAGTATTTGGATGAATTTTCCAGCATATGCTATGATAAGTATTCAGAACTTCTTGAGCATAAAACTACTGAATTTTCTCATTGATGTCTGGACCAGATAAGCCTCTCAGTGCATGAAAAGCAGTTAGTGTAGAACAAATAAATATTTCTAAAGAGCTTCCTACCTATAGGATCAGTTAATTGCAATTGAAAATGGTAGAAAACAGACTCTTTTGCAGCTTTAGGGCTTAACATATTTTTTAATTTTAATTTTCTGTGATAACAAATTCATATAAATATACATTTCTTAAAACCTTTTGCATCCATCATTTTGGAAATGAAACTGATTTTTTTTTCCTCTCCTTTATATGTGTCTTTTCAGAGAACGGTCTAATGAGTTTATTTTCCACTATCTTAGTTAGGATAGAAATGTCCTGTCCAGCCTTCCACTGATGACTTATAAACAATATGTCAGAAAGTTTTCTTCTATTGATTCATTAGCTGTGTTTTTTAAAAGAGTTCCTTTACCTATGTGTGGATAAGCACATGGCAAAATATGTGTGCAAGAAAGAGTCTTACAAAAAAGTGATGAAAACCTTGGAACTTCGTTTTTAGTATATTTTCTAGTGTGATGGTTTGGATTAGAACAGAATTAATTCT
>VWZX01010889.1:0-11174 GCA_013399015.1 Galbula dea
CTTCGTTCGCGAAGCCTAGCCATGATGATGATGATATATGCAGGATATAATCAAATGCGAGATATGCGTGTTACGTAGAAATAGTAGGGAATAAGGGGTGGAGAATGTGTTGGTATGGCCCAGGCCTTTTTCCTGGTAACCAGCTTGTAACCAGGGAATTGGTCATGTTCCCAGTATTCCATACGATTTTTACATTACCCGGGGTATAAATAAGAAGGGGGAGAAGCCTTTGCTCTCTCTTCCCTTCCGGTGTATCTGAAGACGCAGGTTCTCTGCTGTCGGTCTTGCCCATGCGGATTAGTCAAGCCTTGTAGGCCTTGTAGGCCTTGGGAGGTGGAGGTTGCTGGTAGTCGGTCGGTGTGACTCTGCTATCTTAAGGAGAGTTGTAAGATTTTGTTTTATTAGTTCTATCCTGGGTTTCGAGTGTACATACCTGATTTATGTTCCCTTTTGTTTTTTCCTTTTTCCATTTTTTTCCCTTTTCCCTTTCCCTTTCCCTTTGGGGGGGTTCCCTCTGCTGTGTACATAGCATTTTAATTGCATATAACTGCTATATATGTAAATATATATACTTCTGATGTAATTCGGGCTGTCTCGGGCTCTTTAGTTTTTCTTGGAGTTTTCTATTGCTCTGAGAGGGAAAGGGGGGGAAGGTTTTTGCTGTGAGTTTGGGCGTTTGGCAGGGTGCCAGGTCCAAACCATCACAGGTAGCTGGATTTCCATTATGGTCTGATATCAAGACAATGAGAAAAACACAATATCCAGATCTTTTTAAGACCTTTATGGAGTTTATCTTATTTATCTGGTTCATGGAGGGGTAGTGATATCTAGTGTGTTCATTCATTCATTATTTGTTTATTGGTTGATATAGAAGTATTAGTTCCAGACCCAAGATACTATTAATCATAGAGGTGAAAAAGAGGTTTGTAGGTTTAAAGGTTAGTATCAGTCTACCACTGTGTTGGGGGTTTTGGGTTTGTTTTTTTTTTTTTTTTTTTTTTTTTTTTTATGTAAATCAAAGGTTTTGCTCACAGTTATAGTAATTAAGTTATAGGGACTTATGGTGTTTACAGTGTATCAGGAGTGATGGATAGAATTAATGGGCTCCTGTGAATATAGTAGGTTATATGGGAGAGAAACAAAAAATGAGATCTCTGATAACATTGAGAGGCTGACAAGAAATGTATGCTTGCCTTAATTTGCTGAAACTGCTTGTTAAGCCTTTGGTCTTTCTGGAATCAAATTGGGCGTGGCTCCAAGCAACCTGATCTAGCTGAAGATAATCCTGCTCATTGTAGAGAGAGTTGGACTATGACCTTTAAGTTGTTACTGGGTCAGGTAAATAGTGTTCTATTGCCTTTTTCAAAATAATGCTCTCTTGTTCCTTAAAGTGAATTAATGTTATCTTTTGTCTTGACTTGTAGGCTATTTTGCTATCTAGTTCACTCTTAATTTGCATTAAAACTGTAATTCCACTTCAAAGCATTTGTGTACGTGTGTGTAGTAGCTTCATGCTGATTTATTAAGTAGTTGTCTCCCTCTGATAGTACTTGTGAAAAGAGTAGATAGGTCCTATTAATAATCTTCATTCTGGAAAGTATAATTTAACAAACAGCCTTCATCTTTTCTGCAACAACACTTTCCTTAAATTAACTTGATTAATTTGTCTCCCAGATTTTCTGGGAAACTGCTATGGGCATTTGTGAAAGAATTATTATGGGGGTAGATTCAGAACATTTGTGGTTAAGTAGAACCTTTTTGATTTGATAGAATATGTCAGTATTTTGCTGTTGACTTTGTCCCAAGATCTTGTTGCATGCTGGAGAACCTCCAGAGTATATTGCACAGAATGATTAAGCAATTTAATATAGACATCTTGCTGTACTAATAATGAGAATACACAGTTTTTGCCAATAGACTATGTTGCCTCTTTTCTACGCTTTTTATTCAATTCCTAAAAGCTTCTTCCAGATTTAATCAAAATTAATTCCAAAAGGCTGAGTTTTTCTTTCCCTCAGACATATTTAACACTCACTGAAAACCGGAGATTACTAGAAATATAATACAAACAAACAGACCTCCAAAAACTGTTTTAATGATTAATGGTCAATTTCATAGGGACCATGTCCAGTTTAGGCTAACATCTAGAGAGGATACTCCATTTATGCTTGGGCAGATAAATAAACCTTCCCAATAGGGCCAACTTTGATCTTTTCAAGAAATTGCTAGCGAAATCTCCTGGGACAGGGTACTAGAAGATAAAGGGGATCAGGATTATTGGTTAACATTCAAGCACCACTTTTTCCAAGCTCAAGATCAGAGCATCCCAACATGTAGAAAATGGAGGAAGGGAGACAGGAGACCTGCTTGGTTAAGTAGGGAACTGCAGGGCAAACTGCAGTGGAAGAAGAGAGTCTACAGAACATGGAAGGAGGGGTTGGCCACATGGGAAGAGTACAAGACTGTAGTCAGAGGTTGTTGAGAGGCAACTAGGAAAGCTAAGGCCTCTCTGGAATTAAACGTTGCAAGGGAGGTCAAGGACAATAGGAAGGGCTTCTTCAAATACATTGCCCAAAAGACGAATACTAGAGGCAATGTAGGCCCCCCGNCGCAAAGTAGGCCCACTGCTGAATGAGGAGGGTGCCTTGGTGACAGATGATACAAAGAAGGTGGAGTTACTGAATGCCTTCTTTGTCTCTATCTATAGTGTTAGAGACTGTCCTCAAGAGCCTCAGACCCTTGAGGCCCCTGATGAAGTTAGGATAATGGAGGAGTTTTCCTTGGTTGAAGAGGACTGGGTTAGGGAGCATTTAAGCCATCNTGGCCTGAAGAGTTAACTTAGAATGCATGCTTTTGGCTAAGAGATATAGAAGAATGCTAACATACTGACACAAAGAACATAAAGTAAGAACATAGGAAGATAAAGAGCACTAAAAATGCTAACACACTAACTTAAATCTTACATAGACATAGGAAAGGAACAAGGAGAGATAAGGGGCAAGAGAGGGGCAGGAGTCCAGAGACTATTGCCAAATATACATTGCAGTCAGCAGAATCAAGGAAAGTTCGAAAGTTTACCTGAGGAAGAAGAGCAAAAACACGACCCCTGAGGAGGAAGTAACAGGATGTACCACCAAGAATCTCCCCCAAATGAAGACTCCGCCCCTGACTCCGCCCCAACTCCACCTGCTATGAATATTATAACTAGATCTTGCAATAATGTGAATATGCATGTAAAGATGTGGTAATCTCTCATAAGAATTGTATAAATAGTCTGACTTTTCACTGACTTTTTGGGCCCTTTTTTAAGTGACCCTTAAGTGAAAAGGCAAAGAGGGCAAAACCAGGTTGACCTCTATACCCACCACCAAAGGACCTGCTATAAGAAGCACCCTTATAGACATGGGCGATGGGGGTATAAGTCATACCAGACCTCTATGGTTCCTTCTGTGCCTCAGCACATTGCACACTCAAGCGAATGAGTGCTTGAAGTATTATCAACCCTGTTATGGAAGATTGCATGGCACTTTACTGCACACTCTCATGTAAATCGACTGTTATGAAAGGTCCAAGTTACAAACCTGCACCCAAGGAACGCAAGAATATTGGGTAGCTCAAAATTTAGGAATAGGAGGTACCCACTTAGGGGTCGGGTGTCCTAAGGGAGAAAAACACATTTGTTTTATTACAGCTGAACATTGGGATATATCAGATGGAGGTGGAGTTCAAGATATGGTAAAGAACGAAATAGTAAAGAATAGAACAGAACTAATAAAGAAAGTGATAAAAAAGTCTTTAAAAATGGAAGGGGATTTATATGTAAAGATTAGGGAACAATTGGAAGAAGAGAGAGAGATTCCGAAGCTAGGACAAAATTTATTTGTAGACTTGGGAGAAAGGATAAAGTAGGGAATTGAATGTAACAAACTGCTGGATTTGTGGGGGGCCCTTAATGACAGAGGAATGGCCCTGGAAGGGAAGTAGCTTGGAGCCGGAAGTGCTCCTCAAATGGAATCATACTATCAGTACTAGAGAAAATCCACCCGAAGGGTGGATCTTGAGTTCTGCGACAATAGGGGAAGAATGTTTATGGAGCCAGAAAAAAAGTTAATTTTTCCACTCTGGTAGGGAAGACTCCATGTTAAAGACTTAAGGTCACTAATGGCAGTCTCACCTGGTGGATTCCTAAACCACATACCTTGACTTGGGTCCTGAACAGTGATACCAGAAACAAGTGAGGGCTGCAATTTATCAAAATAGGTTAGCCTCGGGTTTTTTATTAGCTGAAGAAGGTGGAGTTTCTGGAATATGAAATACCACAGATTGTTGTTTGCAAATAGATGACAATGGGAATGAAGTTTTGGAAATAACAAAGGATATCAAAAAAATATCTCACGTACCCGTTCAGAAATGAAAAACTGTTAAATGCAGACTGGTGGAATTCTTTTGGAGGGACTTGGTGGAAGAAGACAGGTTTTATTTTTCTTTTTCATTGGCTGGCTTGCTATTTATTTCTTGTTTGATCCCTTCTTTCATTTGTTTAATAACAAAAGTGCTCGAAGGCATGCAAGTAGTTTCTGTACCCATGGACCCAAAATTGGCAACATCAGGCTCACATAATAAAATAATGATGTTATGAAGGATAAAGAACAAACCACAACTAGTCAGCATGGGTTTACCAAGGGGAAGTCATGTTTGACCAACCTGATAGCCTTTTATCAGGACATAATCAGGTGGATAGATGAGGCTAGGGCAGTGGATGTGGTTTATCTTGATTTCAGTAAAGCGGTTGACACAGTCTCCCACAGCATCCTTGCAACAAAACTGAGGAAGTGTGGTCTGGCTGATCGGGTAGTGAGGTGGCTTGTGAACTGGTTGAAGGGCAGAAGTCAGAGAGTCGTGGTCAATGGGATGGAGTCTAGTTGGAGGCCTGTGTTTAGTGGAGTCCCACAGGGGTCAGTACTGGGTCCAGTACTTTTCAATCTATTCATTAACGACCTGGATGAGGGAACAGAGTGCGCTGACAAGACCGGTCCCAGTACTGATCTTTGAGGGACTCCACTTGTCACTGGCATCCATTTGGACATGGATCCATTGACAGCNTTGGACATGGATCCATTGAGAGCCACTCTTTGGGTGCAGCCGTCAAGCCAATTCCTTATCCACCGAGTGGTCCATCCATCAAACCCATATTCCACTAGCTTGGAGATCAGGATGTCATGCGGGACAGTGTCGAAGGCTTTGCTCAGGTCCAGGTAAATGACATCATTTGCTCTTCTCCTGTCTACTGATGACGTAACCTCTTCATAGAAGGCCACCAGAGTTGTCAGGCACGATTTACCCTTGGTGAAGCCATGTTGATTATACCCAATCACCTCTTCATTATTCTTCTGCCTCAGCAGTGCCCCCAGGAGGATCTGCTCTGTGATCTTGCCAGGCACGGAGGTGAGACTGACTGGTCTATAGTTTGAAGGATCATCCTCCTTCCCCTTTTTGAAAATAGGGGTTGTGTTTCCCCTTTTCCAGTCAGTGGGGACTTCACCAGACTGCCATGACTTTTGAAACACAATACAGACTGGTTTAGCAACCTTGTCCGCCAATTCTCTCAGTACCCATTGGTGTATCTCATTGGGTCCCTTGGACCTGTGAAGTTTCAGGTTTTGCAGATGGTCACAAACCTAATCTTCACTTTCCACAGGCAGTTCTACCTTCCTGCCCCTGCCATTATCTTTTTTGACTTTGGGGGTGTGGCGGGAGCCCTTGCCAGTCCATAATAGATTCATGCTTTCATCAGTGAAAATGATTGAACTGTGTTGTGCCAATTATATATAATTGCACTTCCTAGTGGTATTTGTGTCCTTTGTAAAGTGTTCTGAGATCCTTTGGTAAAAAATACTATATTATATAATACAAAATCGTAATGTCAATATCTGTTTTGTAGAGTTGTCAATTCAGGAAAAATTTTATCATATTGAATGTGTGTTGTTGTAGGGACGGATACAACACACAGATTCACCTGCAGGTAGCACTTTTATTAGTAACAACATTGCTTTTATACCTTTACAGAAAGGTTAATGACCAATTACCTTCATACGGAAAGGGCACTAACGAATTAGTAACTTACACCTTTATACACAAAGTATACAGACGAATTAGCAAATGACACTTACATATACAAATTATACTGACCAATTAAGAAGCAACACTTACTAGGTAAAAACAACTACCATAAATGGGATAAAAACAGGACACTACAAAGATATGTGAATGTGATAAGACTGACACTGTGTGCTGGGGGGAGGGCAGCATGCCAAGACTGGGCCTCGGTGTACCAGCTGCAAAGCTCCTGGTTAGCTGACTCCCACCTTCTCTCTCAGGCTACCTAACTACTTCTTGTGAGAAACTGACCTCTGCTTTGTCCAGCCTCCCCTCTGTAGGAGCCTGGCCCCTGCAGCCCACAATAACACACCACAAATGTGGAGTTCAATTCTCTTTCCAGAGTTTTGGGGTTTTTTTATAAGTTGTTCTGCTTAGACTTGCCACAAACAGAATTAGGATGTACATCCAAAATCTAGCCTTCTTTTGAGAGAAAGAGACAGCAGAGACTTTAACAGCTGAAGTTATCTAAGATCACAGAAAGACTGATTCATTTAACTTCATCTCCCTGTTTGTCCTGTTAATAGAGAACGTATTACTTATGGACACTTTGGTTCTCTTTTTCTCCCTGTTTTGGTTTGCAAACCTGTTTCTTCTATAGAGATTGATTGCCAGCAGCATTTGTTGAAGAAGTTGTTTCAGTTAATGGAAATATCACAGAATCACAAAATGTCAGGGGCTCGAAGGGACCTCTAAAGATCATCTACACCAACCCCCCTGCCAGAGCTGAATTCTTCCCTAACCAGGAATCAAACCCAGGCCCCAGTGGTGAGAGCATCGAATCCTAACCACTAGACCACTATGTCTCTTATGTATATGGAGTCTGGGGAAGAAAAGGGTGAATAAACACAAAAGTGATAATTCAGGCCTTTACAGTTAGATATTCTATCAAAATAATAGTAATGAGCATTCTGATAAAGTTATTTTTCTTTTATTTGATAGGCAACAGCTTAAGTGCTAGTCAGGCAAAACGAGGTTTATATATCACAGAATCACAGAATCATTACAGTTGGAAAGGACCCTCAAGATCATCTAGTCCAACCGATAACCCTACACTACTCTTGCCCCTAAATCAACCCCTGAAGAAACACATCTATCCTCTTCTTAAAAACCTCCAGGGATGGTGACTCCACCACCTCCCTGGGTAGCCTATTCCAATATCTCACCACTCTTTCAGTAAAGAAATTCTTCCTAATATCTAATCTAAATCTGCCCTGGCACAACTTAAGCCCATTCCTTCTAGTCCTGTCACTAGTCACAAGGGAGAAGAGGCCAACACCCGCCTCCCTAGAATGGCCTTTCGAGTAGCTGAAGAGAGCGATAAGGTCTCCCCTCAGCCTCCTCTTCTCCAGGCTAAACAANGAGCCTGCCTACCCTCACATGAAACCTGGAGAGTAAGTGACAACACAGCTAAACACTTTTTTTGCCCTGCAATGTGGCATAGTGTTTATTGTCTTTGTGTTGACAAGAGGAAACAAACTTTACAACCCAGGAAAGGTTATAAAGCAGGTATGTTTATTGCAGCACTGGAGAGCGGGGGAATACCTTCACCAAACCACTCTGCTGGAACAAGTTTCAAACTATTATTTAATGCACTAATCTATACATATGCATTACCAGGCTATTCATATGCAATGTATTTCTGGGAAATAGGTGGGATTATTACAAACAGCTTATTATAATAAGTCTCCTCCTCTTGGTGCATGTGCACTGCCTCCTGGTGGTTTTGGGCAGTGGTCTGTTTAGGAAGGCTCAGTGTTCCTCATAACCTTTTGCTGGTTTGTCTTCTATACTTTTAACCTCTGGCCAAAACTGCCGAATCGTCTTCTGCTGTTAACTGCTGATCTAGTCTCATCCAGCTTGCTCCTTATCTTATACCAAGATTTTTTTCTTCCATTATTTCAGTGTTTTCTTATATAAAAGTATTACAGATAGAGTTTAATGTTACATTTTGAACTGATTCATTGTACCTTAGCCTCCTTACAGCAATTCACAACACTTTTTATTAATTTATATACAGTTCTTCAGTGTAGCACACCAGTTCTTCAGTGTAGTAGCTCTTTCTGTTTAGCCTAATCTATTCTGTGCTTCAGGGTTGCTCAAAGGAAGCAACTAGCTCTCTACAGCTCTCTTCCAAATTAGTTCTCTCAGACTGCTATGTAAAAGCACTTTCCTAACTTGGTAATCTTCAGAGATCACAGAATCACAGAATCACAGAATATTAGGAGTTGGAAAGGACCTCGAAAGATCATCTAGTCCAACCCCCCTGCCACAGCAGGATTCCCTAATCCCGGTGCTGGATTCAGGAGTGAAAGGCAGAGACAAGCAGCAAAGATGGGCCCCGGAAAAGTAGAAGAGCAGGAAGAGAGAAAGAAAGCAGAGGGAACTGCCTCTCAGCTTTATATCAAGCATGACATGTATGGAATGGAATACTTAGTTGGTCAGATTAGGGTCACCTGTCCTGTCTGCTCCTTCCTGTAGGTGCAGACTTTTACTCTGCACCCGATTTATGATTTCTGATACTTTAAGGAACGCATCCCTCATCTGTTAGTTGTTCAAGACAGTGAAATATAGCCTACTATTACACTGGTTTCAATTATGTGCAAGCTTGCAGGAAAGTATTTACTTTTTCTTTTTCTCTTGATGTAGTAGGTCCAAGGAAAAAGAAAAGAAGGGCAAAGGATAGATGAAGATTTCCTTCAAAGCTGCATATCTTGGTATACAGCCCAGTAAGGCAAGGTATTTGTGTGTACCACAGTTGTAGATTACAAGTCATCAGGGTCTGAACCTGTAAATGACTCATGAGTTCTGTTGACTAGCGTAAATAATTGTTTCTCCTATAAGCAAGAGATACTTTCTCAATAAATTAAACACTTTGGGATTTTAGTCCTCTCAAGACGAGAGAAAAATTCATGGTCATGATAATGGCTTTTTGTTCTGACTTCCATTCAGCTCCTAGATTGCTTGCATCTGATATCATGACATTGCTGTCAATTATGCAGTTTGTGAATTATACCATCCAAACCTACCTAATGTGCTTGATGATTTAGTTACTGACAGATCTTTCTTATAGGTTTGGGAAATCCTGTTACAAAACAGAAAATATTTGCTAAGATATATTTTCCCATGTGAAAGAAATTCTTTAAATGGGCATCTTAAAACCAGCTAGTCCACATAGGCCATTGATACAAGACAACTTTGCCTACTGCAACTCAAGCATACTGCTTTCTTCTGTGGATTTATTGCTTTCTTCAATGAATCAGAAGAGGATTTTTTTTTCTTTTAAATAGACTGCATTTGTGTATATGTCTCTCATAAATCTTTCTGGTAGGTTAGAAAGCTAAAAATATCAAAAGGAATATAAAAATTTGAAATTTTTTCCAAGCTTGCCCCAACACTTATAACCACTGTTATAAAATTCCAAAAGGTTGGTGCATGCATGGAGAGAATATGGGAACAGATCTATTTGCTGTCCCACTTAGTCACTGAGGAACATCAGTGATTTCAAAAAAAGTAGAAGATAATATTTAGAAAACTGACAACATGAACCCTAGAGATCAAAAAATACACTTATTTTTAATAGCAATTATGTGAAAAAGAGCATTGTCAGAAAGACTAGTATAAAACTATAATGTTCTTCAAGCTCAGAATTAGTTTTTAACTCTGTTGATAATTTTCTGAGTGGAATGATGAAGAAGGAGAGAAGATAGATATTTTGGTGTCCTCTAACACTCATTACAGTTTTCTTTGAGATAATTTTTTTTAATACTTGTAGAAATCAAGGAAGAACTTCTTAAAAATCAAAGATTGGTGTGATTTGATAAAGATAATTGAATGAAAGTTTTTATAAGATCTATGGAAAACTGTGGAAATTGTTACAGGTATTCTTATATCCTCAGAAGGACATGGAAAATGTTGTCCTGTGATTCTGTGATACTGAATACTTCAAAAAGAACAAAACCTCTCCTTTCTGTATGCATTTACCTATTTCAAAATGCAAAGGGGTTTGTCTCCTTCCTGAATTGTGTCTAGTCTGAAATACAGATTAGATTTGAGAATAGAATCTCTTGGGTTTTTTTCCTTGACTAAGTTTTCATCTCTTCTTTTTCTCTCTTAGTATATGTACATATAGATGAATCTCTTTAAAAGACAAATTCCCACCCTCCTCCTCATTCTTTTTGCTCCCATCAGTATAACTCTGCCAAGTTGCTTAATTGGTTACCATTTTAAAAGCAGGTATATTATATGCCTGAAGCATGAAAGCTTTCTTAAAAATTAGTTTAACCATATATAAATTTTAATGTGAACAATTTATCCATTTCAGCTAAACAGTACTGGGTTAGGATAAGCTTATTCTGAAATAATGGTCCATATACACATTTATTAATTCACCTTCTCTCATATCACCCCTATTACTATTTTTCTTAGTTTGAACAAACCTTATCATCTTTCATTCATAGCCTCACATTGGTGAGATGGCCAGTCTGGAAAATTATTCCTGTTAACCACATTCACTGGATATGAACTATTTGTAAACATAGAAAACAAAGTAAATTTTATTGTTTTCTTTGTTTCAAATTAGGCTCATGCACAGTTAGTTCAAGAAGTCGATATAGAGAAGGTGTCAACTTTTGAGAACCCATATGTAGACGCAATAAGAAGTTTATGGAATGACCCTGGAATCCAGGAATGTTATGATAGACGACGAGAATATCAGTTATCGGATTCAACTAAATAGTAAGTACATAATGGTTAAAAACAACTGTATTTTATGTTCATTCTAGCAAAATAATTTTTACTTTTTATACTGTATTTTTGTGTACATACATGTACATTTTTTGGGTGCATGTGTACAAGTATCTAGGAGGATATCTTCTAAGCTCACGACCCTGGACTTTGGGCATGCAGACTTTGATTGCTTCAGGGATCTGCTGGCCAAAGTAGCATTGGAAAAAGCCCTACAGGGAAGGGGGCACCAGGACAGTTCATAGAATCATAGAATGGCTGAGGTTGGAAGG
>VWZX01010891.1:0-10753 GCA_013399015.1 Galbula dea
ATGGAGCCGCTTCCGGAATCGCTGCGTTTAAATCTGCTGCGAGTCCCTGGGAACACCCTGGTTGCATCTCGCGAGAAATGCCGACCCTGCTGGTCCCTTCTGAGCCGAGCTCTCCCGCGCTGGAGAAATCCCCACCCGCCTAAAAAGAAAAGCCAAGGGAGAGAAAAATCTCCCTGGATTTAGTGCCGGAGCTGATACTGCTTTCTCGCCTCAGTGAGGCACGTGGGGAAATGAGGCAGGCAAGGAAGGCCCTCACCTTATGGTACAGTCACCAACTTTCCTCCACTCACCTGTTTTATTTAAGCCTCTGCCTTCCACCTTTGCCCAGCCTTATGTTACAAGAGGCCCATACCTATTGTGTATGGGGAACTCAGAAGACAGGGGAGGTCGGAAGGAGTCTGTCTTGCTTGTCCTGCCTCTCCAGAAAGGGATTTGCCTCCATTCCCCAACATCTCTTGTGTTGTCCTTTTGTGGGCAGCATGAGGGCATGGGATCCTCTTCTTCTTGTGCAGCCCTCACCTGCTGCCCCTCTCTCAGGGATGGCAGAGCCTTGCTCCACCATTCTACCTCTTTTTCTCATGCTCTTACAATCCATAACCTTGTGACTTCTTCCTTCAGCTCAGCCACCATGCTGAGCAGATCATTCACCTGTTCACATCTGACATGTGTTGTCTCAGCTACCTTCCATTGCAAATGGGAGGCTCTGGCACTCTCCACAGCCAGGGGCCTGGACACTGACATGCTTGCGTGGGATCTCTGTCTGGGTGCCCACAGTTTTTTTAACAGAAGCCCTCAGCCAAATTACAACCATGCTTGTATATTTACAGGAGACTGATCTCAGAGGCAGTGCCGACATGCCCAATAACTCAGTCTGCTCCTTGACTGACATTTTCAGGCCCTGGATTGTTTTAATATCCTGGATGGAGGTAATCACAAAATCATAGAATATTAGGAGTTGGAAGGGACCTCGAAAGATCATCTAGTCCAACCCCCCTGCCACAGCAGGATTTCCTAGACCAGGTCACACAGAAGTGCGTCCAGACGGGTTTTGAATACCTCCATAGAAGGAGACTCCACAACCTCTCTGGGCAGTCTGTTCTAGTAATGGTTTGACCCAGGCCTTTCTCTGGTAACCAGCTTGTAACCAGGGAAGTGGTCATGTTCTCAGTATTCCATACGATTTTACGTAACTAGGGGTATAAATAAGGAGGGGGAGAGGCCTTCGCTCTCTCTTCCCTTCTGGTGGATCCAAGGACGCAGGTTCTCTGCTATCGGTCTCGCCCGTGTGGAGGAGTCAACCCTTGCAGGCCTTGTAGGCCTTGAGAGGCAGCGGTTGCTGGCATCAGTCAGTGTGACTCTGCTTTCTTAAGGAAAGTTGTAAGATTCTGCTTTTATTAATTCTATCCTGGGTTTCGAGTGTACATACCTGTTTTAGTTTCCCTTTTCCCTTTTTTTCCCTTTTTCCCCTTTTTTTCCTTTTTTCCTTCCCTTTTCCCTTTCCCTTGGGGGGTTCCCCCTTCTGTGTACATAGTATTTTAATTGTATATAACTGCTATATATGTAAATATATATACTTTTGATATAATTCAGGTTGTTTCGTGTTGCGGCACGACAATATGCCATGCACGACAATATTCTGAAGAGTTAGTTCAGACGGACTTGACACACACACATACACAAAAGACGTGCAGCAAGTGGTCGCATTTAATGTAAAAGAAAGGAAAATAGGCCAAGCAAAAGTACAAGAATCACAGGTAGAGACTATATACAAGAAAATGGCTAGCACCGCTCTATTGTTAGCAAGTATCTTTTATACCTTTACAGAAAGAATAATTACCAATTAGCAAGTGACACTTACATATACAAATTATACTAACAAATTAAGAAGCAACACTCACTGGTAAAAACCACTACCATAAGTGAGGATAAAACAGTGTACTTCAAAGAAATGTGAATGTGATAATACTGGTGCTGTGTGGTGTGGGAAGGATAAGATGTTAAGGCTATGTGGGGCGTCAAGGCCTCTGTGTGCAGCTGCAAAGGCTCCTGCTAGGTGACTCCCACCTTCTCTCTCAGGCTACCTAACTTCTTGTGAGAAACTGACCTCTGCCTTGTCCAGCCTCCCCTCTGTAAGAGGGCTTGGCCTCTGCAGCCCAAAATAACACACTATAGTATAAGAAAAGTAGACTGTCCTGAATGTTGATTAATAGGCTTGAAATTAAAAAGTTCACACACTCCACCTCACCAGCTCTATTATTGAATCTAAGGGAGCAGGTAGCATCGGTACTAGATTTGTAAAGTGCTTCCAAGTGGTGAGGTCATTTAGAGAGTAAATGGGAAACTATCTACTGGGAAGCACTGAGGAAAACACCAGGTGCAGATCCAGTCAGAAGTAATGTATGGAATCTGATGAGAACTAGAGGAATAGTAGAGATGGTTTATCTCTTGGGAAGTAATAATGAGGAACATCTAAGATGAGTAACACTCATATGAGAGTAAATGCATATACACGGCTGGAAAATGCAAACAGGGAGAGAAAAACAGCTGAAATAACATTATATGCAATGCAATTGGAAGAGGTTTGTCAAAAATACAACATGCTGACTACTTGTCACCTAGCCCAAATGCCAGAAATAGGAAGTATTTGCTTTTCTATTTGCTTATAGTGTTATAACG
The DNA here is from genome assembly GCA_013399015.1 of Galbula dea. Lineage (NCBI taxonomy): Eukaryota > Metazoa > Chordata > Aves > Piciformes > Galbulidae > Galbula > Galbula dea. Next base: position 2,677 of record VWZX01010891.1, read on the forward strand.
TTTGAAAACTCCTGGTGCACATGTAACCAGTTTTCTAGTTACCTGTGGTCACTGCAACACTGACATCTACATCATTGTTTTCCAAAATGCTTTGGAATGCCTTGGATATTAAACACATAAAAACAAATTCTGTTCTTTAGGGTCCTACTCAATTCCAGCATGTGGGGAAGCTGCATCAATACTCAAAGGACAAGAACCTATTAAATATGTCAGAAGATGTAGGGCTAAGGCACAAGAATTTACGCAGCTATTCATGGTTATAACTCATAGATAAAACAGTTATTTGAATTTATAGTAGCCACCCAGCCTAAAAAGAATTGACAAGGAAGATACTGAATACTCAGTATCAGTTTCAAGATACTTAGGCTTCTGGTTACGTGGTGGGGTTTTTTTGCTTTCTTGCTTTTTGTTTGTTCTTTTTTTACTTTCAAATAATCTTGCTTTATCTCAAGTTTAATAAATGATGGTCTGACGCTCATGTTGCTCATCACTACTTATTTGCTTATTATTAATGTATTTTTACGTGTTTGTTTTTTTCTTTTGTGTACAATGAACTCAATGGCTGTTCCAAAGTTCAGTTTTAGTTTGTTTACTTATAAATGACACAACAATCTGTCTTATGTGACTAGGAGAGTGGTGGAAGTCTTAGGTTTTCCTTTGTCCTGCAAAACCTTTTCTGCCCACCAAAGAGCTCAAAGCATGAATGTAATACATAAACCCAAATGCTCTAGTCAGATTACTAGTTATGTGAAGAACAATGGATGGTGTAGATTAAGTGCAAGAAAACTGCTGGAATATTTTGTCTTGTTTGAGAAGGATGTTTATATTCCTCTGAACAGTACATTATCCTCTGTTAAAACAGTACAGCAATTACAAGATGTGTTACCCACATTGACTAAGAGGATTCAGCTGTCAAGTTACAGGACTAAGATTTTGGGTTGAATAACTGATGTAACCAAAAATGTCAGAAAAGCCAACAACTTATTGAGAGAATAGTAGTGCTGGTCCTCATTAACATGAAGGGAGAGATGTTCATCAGTAGCAGAGATCCTTTACGTGAACATTCAGAGGGGTTATTTTAGCAAATAATACTAAGACTGTCTGACAAAGATTATGAAACCAAAACTAGATTTCATTAGTGTTGATCTTGAGTGAATTTGTGGTGCATACAAAATATGTGAAACACAGGGGATAGCAAACAAAATGAAGTTAAACTTACCTAAATATTTGGAATGCAAGAGTTTTCAACTCCTTTCAATTTTTGTAAGAAAGCAGAGTGATGCTGCTCTACTTTGTGACTCTCAGAGGATTAGAAAATGTGTAAATCCTTGCAGCTAGGTTAGAAAGACGAAAGGAAAAAAGGACCAGATATCCTTTAATAGCTAAGGTAGACCACCCACTCTGTATGTGTCACCATGACTTAGGACTATTAAATGGCAGTGATTTGGTGACTGTGGAGATTTCCGTGCTCCCACAGAAGCTTCCTGGGGTGTTGAGGGGGCTGTGGCACACATTCCTGCCCAGAGGAACCTATCTAACAGTGCAGCTCAGCGGAGACCTGTTCTCTGAAGGGGGCTTGGGTAAATGACCAGACAGCTTTGAGCTAGGCTTTTGATTACAGTAGCAGTTCATACCCTTGGGACAGAAAGCATCCAGAGGGCTGTCCCAGGAAGACTGTCCACTGTGATGTGATAAGCTAATTGATGGGTTTGTATACTTGTTTTGTTAAATGCTTAGCCATAGCATTGGGCCAGCATCTTGGAATACAAGTTGATGAATTAGTTATTGCTGCAATGCGTGTTTCTGGAAGTGTGTCTCATTTGTAAACAGCTGATGAATGTGCCTTTACAAAAATAAAAGTACTTGTCACTCCTTGACTCAGAAGGCTCCTGAACTGACGGAAGAGCCTTCTGTTTGGAAGTGAAGTACTAATGAAACTGGGGCATTAGCCACCTTTTATGCTGATTCACGTATTTTGAAATAGAGATATTTACATTCAAATTTCAGATCCTGTAGCCGACCATAGAAAATCTATTTTGAGTTCGAAAACCTTTTCTTTAAATTGAAGCATAGCAGGGGATTTTGCTGCTAACTCTGCTCAGAGAGGATAAAACAAAAATAAAATTTTTAAATGTCTATTTGTCTTTTCTTCTGTTATGTACATAACTGATAAATTAACATTTTAACAGGACTGATGTCCTGTATCTCGTTCAACCACTCCACAGAAAGGTGGATTATGCATTTTTGCTGTGAGAAACCTGAGGATTTTGTACTTTTCTGCTGGAAAATTCCACAATAATTATTCAGAGAATTATATAACAAGAAATACTCAGACTTTTATGATATTTGAATATGAATTCTATGTCTGTGTTCAGTGTTAGCTCAGGAGCATATCACCTTCTTTACCACCAATATCCTTACTCTTTCGATTTTCATGGTGCAGTGTCCTGATTGTTTTTGAAAAATATTCTTTCAGTGTATGTAAATTAAAGATTTGATCCTTGTTTCCAGTGCACATCTTGATTTTTAACTAAGCCAGGTTTTTTATTTGGATTTTTTCTAGGTTTTTTGTTGTTTGTTTTTTTTGTTTTTTTTTTTTGATACAAGTTATATATTTCCTTGTATTATGTTTACTGTCTACCTAAAAGCCATTATGGTGATTTAAGTTGATTTTGTGTAACACAGTACTTTGCCATTTGTTGAGTAAGGGAAATTTGCTGGGCAGGTAATCTTATAAAAGTGTATCATCACATAAGGCTGAGAATATACCAACAATTGCTCCTGACACAGCAAAAGCCTGCACAGCCTAACTAAGCCTTGACCTCAACCTCATTTTGTAAGCCAATGAGGTTATATTACCATAAACCTAGCAAATGAGTTGTATCTGAGCCAGTTTTCTGAAGGCATGAGGTTCATCATTATCCCTGGAAGTTAAACATGCACAATAGAGCAGGAAGGAAACTTGAGTAATCCCTAATGGGGAAGAAAGGCTATTATCTCTCTGAACTTATGAGCCACCTCCAGTACCCCAGACCAGACTGTCCCAGCTTGGCCCAGGAAGTGTGTTCGAAACAGCATGGAGGGCCCTGCTCAGAGGAGATGTCAACCTGGCAAATCCTTTTCTGAATTAGTGCAGCCAGATGAGGTATGCTGGTACTTATCTAACAAACTTAGATCTAGGGAAAAAGAGAGTGCGCAGAGGCAGGAAGGCAAAACACAGGGATGCTGAGGAGCCTCTGAGAATTGGGAGAGGTACTCACCTGAGTATAAACAACTTTTCAGCAGAAGCAATTTTGGGGTAAACAGCTGCACAAATGCAAACCCTCAGTATAATGGGAAATGAGGACCATTAAGCAAAACTACTGAGAATGCTAAGGAGAACAAGAACTACCATGACTTGCTGAATTAGTTTCATTTCATTTTTTAAAACAACTAATACTTCGTCTATATAGTATTTTGAAATGTGTGTGCAGTACTATTTCACTTCATGGAATGATTCTTCTAGTAAGGGGTTGGACACGTCGGGCAAAAATGTGCACTCACTCAAAAAAGTGGCTTAAATATCTCATGCTACCGGTGAGAACAACACTGCTGTGCTATACCAGGCATTTTAGGTTAGAACCGGGTAATTCCACAGATATTCAAATTGAGATTAAAGATATGAGGTAGCTGGAAACAATGAAATAACTACCGGAATGTAGGAGGGTTTTATTTTGTTTGTTTGTTTGTTTTGTTTTGTTTTGTTTTTTTGTTGGATTTTTTTACCAGATACATAATGGGACCTGTGATTTTTAAAACAGTATAATTATTCTCTTGGAAAACAAGTTTGTAATATAACTTTTTTTGCAGTCTGGCATGACATACTAAAATTTACATGAGTGGTACAATTTATATTTATATGTTTAGAGCTGGCAATGAGAAAAGCCCCAGAAGTTTAATTTCCCCAGTGTATAATACACTGCATTAATTAGACAGGTGAAAGAATACCAAGAGTTTCAAAGCAAATATCAGTGGATATGTAAGTACAGTGCTCTAAAACATTCACAAAAAATACTACCTTGGAATAGCTGGTAACAAGAGACCCTCAGTAAATCTTCAGTGGTTTTGTCAGTAGGTAGGTTCTGGTGCTTCTAGAATTAGGATGTTCCAGGAGGAAATGCTCAAGAGAAGGTAAAACTCTAGACCACCGTCCCTTCTACAGCATGCTATAATCCACAGCAACATCCCTATAGGGCAATACCCCTACACTGTAGTGTATTCTACAATAACAGGATTTTGTCTGGCTTTGGCCATAGCTGTGGGAGCCTTTTGAGGAACCCTCTGATACTCATGGCCTTGCTAACAGAAAAGACAGAGCAGTGCATCAAAGCAGCATCAAGTTAATAATCAGTTTCTTACTCTTTAACTTTACAAATACGAGGAGTAGTTGACTTTCTCCTAGCAAAGGCCCCTTGTACCTTTTGGTGTGTTAGTGGCTTTTCATGTAAGTGATCTTAAGGATATGTTGGCTGTCTTGTGAATCCTAGCATTTCTATGTCCTAGTAGGCTTCTCTGCTTTTTCCCAACCTGGGAATAAATTATGGAAGACAAGATGTCTTTACATGTGATAAGCAAGATTTTGTTTGCTCAGACTACAAGTATTGCCATTTTTGTAAAGATGTTCGTAGTGTAAGTGTTCCCCATCTTCTGCATCACTACCTTGTGAGATGTCACAATTAGATTAGAAAGAGTCAATCTCTGAACTTCAAGAGAAAAAGATCAGGGTGGTTTTGAAGAAGATTCAGTCTTGGATTTTAGATGTAGGTGACTTAGGGAGAGAGGAATGGTGGTGGTCAGATTACAATAAAGATGTTATGTGGTGAGGTTTGGGTTGTTTTTTTTTCACATTAAGGATGGAAGGTAATAGAAAATCTGGGCTGTTTGTGATCATAAAATGTCACCAATATCTGCAGTGACAGTGCTAAGAGCCTCAGTAGAATCATTTCTACCTTTAATTTGAATGGTTTATGCCAACCTTTTTGTTCACTGAAGTACTTCAATTTGGTACAGTGCTGGTCAGTTCCTGTCCTAAGCTTGTGTGCTCTACTCAGTTCCAAGGCTTGTTGTATCCCAGAGCTAGGTGCAAAGACATGATGTGCTACCACTTGGAGTGAAATATTAGTGGATACTGTTACTATAGGTTGTAATACAACTTGGTAATTGGAAAATATCCAGTTGCTCTTCTTGTTGCTGCTACCTTTCAGGAAAAATGTATTTTGTAATATCTTTATTTAATTTTTTATTATTTACAATATTATGCTCTTAATATACTAATAAAAGCTAATGAGTATTATAGGGCATTTTTTGGTGAAGAACAGAACTAACAAGCATTATATTTTTGTACTGAGCAGAATCAACATCCTTATATAATCTCCATAGTATTATTTTGCTGTCTTGGGAACCGACATAGATTTTGTGAATTTACCTCAGGACGAAGGGACCTCGCCTGATTCTCAGAAGTTTTAGATTACAGTAAATAGTGCACTGGTTTTAAGTGCTTAGTTCTTGTTTCTATGGATGATGAAAGGAAAAAATAATGCCCTGTCTTCGATTTGTAACATATACTGCAAATCAAAACAGCACCTTGAACTGAACTTCCAGAAGGTTAAGGCTGATGAAAAATTAGCAGCAACACATTCTTTTGTCTTCCAGAAACACATTCCAATCATATTTTGAAATTGCTCATGGGGGAAGTGACACTAATCCCTTCTCAAAGTACCTATCAAAAGGCTTAAGAAGGAAGAATCAGTGAGGATAAGCTCAGTCCCCTACAATGACAGAGAGGATCATAACTCCATTAACGTCAATACTTGGCCAGTGAGCAAAACCATCCTTACTTATCCCAATTAACAGGCTTACTTTTGTAAATATCTTGGCACAGCATCTTGGCTTTTGCAAACCAAGACAAACCCTATATCCATATGAATGTGACATTGGCATTGTCCTGCTTGTATGAACAATGACATGATTGATCCTTATTGTATCCTTCTGCCAAACGGTGGTTTGGAAATGGTGCCAGCAAAAGGCTGACCCCGGGGGGATAGTGAGGAGAACACTGCTGGTCCCATTTTCTCTGCTAAACTTCCTAGTATCATCAGCATAATTGAACAATGAAACAATCCTGCTGAAAGTAGCTTCTTAGAACATGAAACAGTTATTTTTAAGCACAAATAGCTCTGCATGGAATTGAGCTGACTAAGAGTGGGAAAAAAGTTCAAGCCAAATTGCTTAATCTAAAACCACATTCACTCTCATCCTCCAAAACAAAACAAAGGCATTGCTTGCTATGGCCCTGTGCAAAACCCAATGTTCTCCTATATGTGAATCAAATGATTTATGTAGTTGGAGATGGTTTGCATTGTTCCTGTGTTCTGCATAATAGAGTACTGTGACCTGCAAACCAAACCAGGTTTATGATGATGTTTTTCTTATCAATAGCTCTGTTGTTATGAAGTGTGTAGTGGTAGAACAATGCCTTCCATACCTTGAACATTTCCTTCTTTCTGGGATAGAATCATAGAACCATATAATTGTCAGAGTTGGAAGGGACCTTAAAGATCATCTAGTTCCAAACCCTCTGTCTGGCAGGGACATCATCCACTAGATCAGGTTGTCCAGGGCCCCATCAAGCCTTGTCTTAAAAGCTTCCAGGAATGGGGTTTCCACAACCTCTCTGGGCAACCTGTTCCACTGTCTCACCACCCTAGCAGTGAAGAACTTCCTCCTAATGTCTAATCTAAATCTACCCTCGTCTAGCTTACGCCCATTTTCCCTGGTTCTGTCACTGTCTGACCTCCTAAAAAGTCCCTCACCAGCTCTCTTGTAGGCCCCCTTCAGATACTGGAAGGCCACAGGAAGGTCTCCTTGGAGCCTTCTCTTCTGCAGACTCTCAACTCTCTCAGTCTGTCCTCGTAGGAGAGGTGCTCCAGTTCTCTGATCATTCTTGTATCCCTCCTGTAATATCCCATATCCCTCTTGTAATAGGGGCTCCTGAACTGGATGCAATATTCCAGGAGGGGTCTCACGAGAGAGGAGTAGAGGGGGAGAATCACCTCCCTCGACCTGCTAGCCATGCTCCTCTTGATGCAGCTGAGGACACGGTTGGCCCTGTGGGCTGCAAGTGCACACTGGTGGCTCATGTTGAGCTTCTCATCCACCAACACCCCCAAGTCTCTTTCCTTAGATAGAAGACAGTAAGTTTTTCTGCTGTGTCTGATATTAACCATTCATGAAAAGTCATCAAGAACCTTCTTTGTTTATAACAGTCAAAAGATACATAAATAGTCTTGGTATCTGTTAGAGGACAGTATTTCATACTGCTTGTAATACTTGTTTTTAAATCCTTTCCATTCATAATAAAAGAACTGATTCTTTACTGTTGGCTGTTGTACAAAACATGACCCTTCACTTTTTTTTTACTTCACTTTTCATAACAATTCTTAGAATAGAAAAGACTAGCTTATTGTCTATTACCTTAAAATGATCTCCCTCTTTGTTTGCAGATATATAGCATCCCTGAAATATTCAATTGATTAATTTTAGTATTCTTATTATAGGCAACAAAAATATCTGCTGGAAAAACAACACAGCAGGATGTAGGCAGTCCAGGAGACTCCTGGAGTTTATGCAAGACAACTTTTTGGAACAGGTTGTAGATAAACCAACTAGAAACAATGCGCTGCTGGACCTGCTGCTGACAAATGAAGAAAACCTTATTAAAGAGGTGGAGATAGAGGGGAGTCTAGGATGTAGTGACTATGCCTTAGTCAGGTTCAAGATAACTAGCAGCAAGGGCATGGCACAGAGTAAGGTAAAGACTTTGAATTTCAGGAAGGCAAACTTCCAACTGTTAAGAGACTCACTGGGTGAGGTCCCCTGGGATACTGTCCTTAGGGACAAAGGAACTCATCAGAGTTGGCAGTTCTTCAAAGATACACTTCTGAGAGCACAAGAAATTTCTATCCCTCTCTGTAAGAAATCAGGTAGGGCAGGAGGAACACAGGTGTGGCTAAATAAAGGTCTGCTTCTTGCGCTGAGG
>VWZX01010894.1:0-13069 GCA_013399015.1 Galbula dea
TGAATATATTCCTTCAAACAATTATATCAGCTATTATATAAAAACTTTTCTGTTCCAAAAGAACAGAAACACAACTGGAAGAGACCTGCTATGTCATTCAGTTTGTCCTGGAAGGTAATTAAAAGCTGTGGATTAACAGATTTGCATCTCAAAAATAGTTAATATCTGTCTCAGAACTTGGGGTAAATAGCCAAAGAGCCTAAATACATTCCTGGTGGTGTGCATACAGCAGGTATTTTTGAGCAGACAGCTATCACAAGAGAGCTGCATGGTTAAGAAGGTATTCAGTTAGGGCCTGCTAAAGAGTGCATTTAGTGACACTCAAGACACTTCACAACTGCTGAACTTAGAAATCTGGCAACTAGACAGACAAATCCATCTATTACTTTTCTTAAAATGTCATGGACTTACTTGCTGCTGCTGTGATGGCTAATAACACAGAAACTTCTTCTGACAAGTACACAGTCTTTTGACAGAGACATTAAAGTGCAGGCCTGACAAGTGGTTCAAGACTACAAAAGGAGTTTTAGAATATTAAAAGGTCTTGTGTTAACATCCATTTTTATACACACAATTCTAAAAAGATACCACAGTATGGAAAGAAAAAGTGTGTTGCTGGGAATAAAACAAGTCATAAGAGACCAGATTCTGATCTAAATCAGTTTTAGTACAGGAAAGATATTTACTACTTTCACTCTTGTCAGTACGAGAACTTTATCACCAACCTGCTCACACACTGTATTACTAAATAGAGATTTCAGTGCCATGTGCTTCATGGAACAACTGTGAAAGCTGATCCTATTGCTTTTTATAGTAGCTAGTACAGTTAAAAAATATCACTAAAATTATGCCAGCACTGTAAGTAATGTCCTGGAAAGGAGATTATGAGCTCTTCTCTCTCCCTAAGACTTGCCAGAAGCTGAAAGACCATCCAAAATTTTCCTGTATCAGGTAAGTGAGATTATGAAAACTGAAACTCAAAAGGGCAGATGCATTTGTAACAGGTTTAAAAAAGGCTGAATAAATTAAAATATTTTAAAGCAAATCATCAGAGGAAAATGGCACCATGACTTTGGCTTCACAATAAAGACTGGAGAATTTCACTTTTAAAAGAATGTCATTGAAAAAGCTGGTAGCAATTGAAAAGGGTTTATGTGTGCTGTGGAAAAGTACCCATTTTTACCACAGCACTTAGTACTGTGAGTGACCACACAATTACCACCAAGTATATAATAGTCTAAAATTACTTTATGTTTTCTAGTACATCATAGAATCATCTGGGTTGGAAGGGACCTCAGAGGTCATCAAGTCCAAGCCCCCTATAGTGAGCAGGGACATCCCCAGCTAAATCAGGTTGCTCAGAACCTTGTCCAGCCTCACCTTGAATGCCTCCAGGGACAGGGCCTCAACCACCTCCCTGGGCAACCTGTTCCAGTGTTCCACTGCCCTCATGGGAAGGAACTTTTTCCTAATATCTAATCTAAATCTGCTCTTCTCTAATTTAAAGCCATTACCCCTTGTCCTTTCACTACAGGCCTTTGTAAACAGGCCCTCTCCAGCCTTTTTGTAATTCCCTTCAGGTACTGGAAGGTGACTATTAGGTTCCCCCAGAGCCTTCTCTTCTCGAGGCTGAACAATCCCAGCTCCCTCAGCCTGTCTTCCAAGGGGAGGGGTTCCAGCCCCCTGAGCATTTTCATAGCCCTCCTTTGGACCCTCTCCATCAGGTCCATGTCCTTCCTGTGCTGAGGGCTCCAGAGCTGAACACAGTACTCCAGATGAGGTCTCACCAGAGCAGAGTAATCATCATCAGTTGTGGCCTACTTGAATAAACAGCCATGACACAAAATATGGTGAAAAATAATGGGCTTATACCTGCTCTATTTTAACGAAGAAATAGTGCTTCAAGATTTCGAATCTATCACACAAAAAAGTTCTGATTCTAATGATTTTTTTTAAACACAAAGTTTGTGTAGCAAAAATAGTCTTGTAAAAAAAGTCAAAATATAAAATGACAAAGAGTGAAACATTCTTGTCAGTACCCAGTAAGTTTAGATAACTAAGATACACTGATATGTTGAGTAGTAATTTAAGGCCTGAGAAAAGAAAGTTTCAGAGGGAAATATAAAGAAGCATGATTGAGTTTAATATGCAACTGCATCAGCTACAGGGCATAATTAAAACTTCATCATTCTCTTAAAACTCCATAATTATGTCCTAAAGACACTTTCTCTTTAGTATCCTTAACTTTACTGCTAAACCAGTAAGGGTCTTGAGTTGAGAAGGTCAGAGTAAAATAAAATACATCCTTACAAGTAGAAGGGCAAAAAAAGTAAGGGCATGGTTCGGTTTAATTCCTTCTAGTGCTCAGAAGTCTAGATGTGTCAGACAAAACTAATACACACTATAAAAAAAACAGTACTAAAAGTGAAGTTGCAGAGTATTCCCCCACCAAAAGGTACAAGGAAGCAAAGCCCAGATTTCCTGTTTAATAGGAAAGTAGAAACAGTTTGAACTGCTTTGCAAAACTGCTCTGTATTAGTAATCATATCATGTAGTATGCCCATAAATACAACATGGCATGTTATTTTAACAAGTCCTAATAAAAATCACCATCTGATGTAAACAACTTTAAACCTTTTCAATTTGATCTTGTGATGCTTAATTAAACAGGAAGCAAACAGCCATCTCCAGCTCTGATTAGATGAGCTCATATTCTGCAGCCTTTCTGGAATGACTGTGTTCACAACACTAAACAGAAGTCTCACTGACAACACTAACAATGACTTCCCTCCCACCACAGGCCAGGGTTCTATGTTTACAGGCATTGCTAATATTCTCTGTATTGGACACAGTTAGGGAGGAATCTTACCCCAGCTCCTGCCAGTAACTTTGCAGAACTGAACAGGACTCTGCAAGAAGTTACTCACCTTTGATCATAGAATCATTTAGGTTGGAAAAGACTTCTAAGATCATCGAGCCCAACCATAAACCTAACACTGCCAAGTCCACCACTAAACCATGGTCCTAAGCACCATACTTCTTGAAACCCAATCAAATGCAACCCCCATGGAACATGCTTTCCCAGTCCTCCCACTTTGAGAATCCATTACAGATCCCTTTCCTACAGCCTAGGTCAATAGTTACACACAACCAAGTGAGGAAATCAAGCCATGCAGACCAGTATATTAGTGATATGTCACCAGTATTCATCTGAGTGTTCAAAGTTCTGAAGTGCTCCACAAAAGAAGGAAACAGAATGCTAGCAAGCAGAAATAAGTGCACAGGGGCCATGAAGAACACAAACTCCCATCTACTGAACACAACTTCAAATAAAAGTTATAATAGCAAATATCTTGCCTAGACTTGACATCCATACTGCAACACATTCAATGCCAAAAATAACCCCATTTTAATGGCAACTGAAGCTTACTTCCATTCAGCTAAAGAAGGATACTGGGAGTACTTGGACTGAAATCTGTGGCCAGATCACAGAAGTTTAGCAAGAAATTCCTAGTTTTCAGGCTCAGCTCTAACCATTCATATGGAACCAAATGGGGGAATATAAGTTGTTCAAAATGTAAGCCCTCAGGGTTTTCAGTTATTTGAGTACAACTCCTGACTGCTTCTTATTAGCAAACTGCCACAGCCAAAGGAAAGGGAAAAAAATATAATCTTTTTCCAGCTACAAGCAACAAGCTGTACTAATTCAGCTTGACTCAGATGCCACAACAGCAATTCATGCACTTGCAGCTTCAAGTCATGCTTTTTATCCACATGCCTGGTTTTATAAATCTTGACTGGAAAATAAATCACTCAAAACACATCTTCTGCATATGGTTTATAAAACTACAAAGCAAACTCCAGACTATCCTCTTCAGCCAAGGTCATGCCAACCAACTGACCTCAGCAGGCATCTATCTCTCCTCACATGAATATCACCTTCAACAGTTATGTCCCATTTGAACAATGAACCTGTTAACCTCCAGGCTTCAATCTATGGGAAAAACAAACCAACCAACAAACCCATAAAAAACCCCCACCAACCAAACAACAAAGCCCATTAGAGAAGCTATATGAAAGGACTAGATCTTCTGCTGATTGACTCACCACCATAAAGCTGATTTCTGGGAACTAATATGACTAACAAGAGTTCAGACTATAAACAGTTTTAACTTGATATTCAGCATATCACTGTGGCAAAGGCTCCTCAGCCCCTAACAACCAGTATCTTGGGTGAAGTCCTTCAGTTTTGCACAAATACTCTGATTTCATAGACCTGGCTGTTCAGAGGAAAGCCACAAACAAATCAAACCTCAAACCAAAACCACACAGAAGAACTCAGAGTGAAATATGGAAGTCTCTTTTTTTAGCCTTTGGCATTGAAATTCAAGTTATATTTAACTTTTACTTTAAGTCTACCCAGCTAGGATGCACTTGGACCACCTACTGACTTGAAATCTCCATAACAATTGCACAATTTGTTTTTTTCCTTCAAACTTGCATTTGAAGTAAAGGTTTAATGTAAATTCAATAGTAAGTGTGGGAATAAAAATAAGTCACATAAATGAAGATGCATTTTCAGGTTTCTTCTGCCAATTAAATCACTTTTAGCCTGCTATTAAAGCCATTTCAAGAGCTAACTTTGTTTGCAGACCACACACAAAAAACCCCCATTTGGAAACCTACCAAAATTATTTTGACTTTCTTTATACTCAGTTATCCTAGGTAAGCACAGCCATTCAACACATAACAATGTTATGAATAGAATGTCATTTTGCCAACACAGAATAAAAATGATCTCACTAAAATCTTGAAAATTCACTTGTTCTATCTCACTACAACCACAGCATAAAATGGTAATTTCCAAATAAAGAAACAGAAACACTGACAGTATGTGGTTCTACTGAAGCTAGTTTTTACAGTCACTGGTAGAAGAAAATAAAAAGTCTATTTCATTTTATGATAAGTTTAACACAAAAATACAATTTCATCAAGAACTTGGCTCCTGGTAACCAATGAAAGCAAGGGCAATAAGCTTAACTATATTAATGTTTTGCTACCATGATGCATTCTTATCCCCTTGAATTCTGTGGATGACTTTACAGGCAATATATGCTGCACTTATTACATTTTTTACATCCTAGAAGAGAGTAAACATTTTCTTAAAGCTCTTTAGTAGCCTTTACATACCTTAGGAGGATTCAAGTCTGGCTATCTATTGTGCATTACAGTACTACTGATGTCCAACCTAAAAAAGGATCACATTTTAATCTGCATAGAGGAATTATATCTTTATCTTTCAGAGGTTAAATATTGTGGCTTGCTGTCCAACATGCCACTCTAGGCTGCAGATTTGGAAAGCTGAAATAACTGAAGAATAAAAGCAGCTAATAAAATTATGTAAGAGGCTTATAATTAAAAATGTGAAAGAACAAACATCCCTTTATGATTTATGAATCCAAGTATGTTCCCAAAACAGTAGGTACCACTACTCAAAATAAAGGAGGCAAGTACAGAAAGAATCTAGCTGCAACTCAACCCTCAAACCTCAAACAAATGAGAAAGTAAATACCACACCCAAATGCAACCAACTGACAAAGAAAACACTCCAAGGGATTTACACAGGTGGAGTTTGTCTTGAAGAACCATCACACCATCCATGCACTGTAAGCTGAACTGGGGATGATTGTGCATGCTTCAAAGCACCACTCTGTAGATTATCCAGAGCCTATTTCTATTTTCATTACAACTCCCAGGGTTGTTTATGATATAACTGTATAGACCTACACAGTATTTCAGCATAAGCACTTGTAATTTTTATCTGTATGTTATATTTGTTTATTCCTTATGATCTTATCTCCCTCTAGTGGCTGTCTCTCACAGAAGATGTCCCTCTACCTGTATCCAGACCTATATGCAGAATCACAGGGTGATTCAGGGTGCAAAAGACCTCAGGAGGCCTCTAGTCTAGTTCAAGCTCCCCTTCATGGAATTTCTGGTTGGCCCTGGTAGAAACATTCCCCACCAGCTTTTTGCAACAAGGTCAAAAGCCTCACCCCTGAATCCAGGTTCAAGAACCTCCTAAGATCACCTGGAAAATAAATGAAAAGCCAGGAAAATCAAATCACCAGAATTATCTTATTGGGATGCATCTCCATCCCAAAGTTTCATCACTTCTTAACAGAGCAGGAGCCTTACCTCTCCGCATACTGATGCAGTATATGGCTGGCAAGTTGTCTGTCCTCTCTTTTCTACATGATCATCATGTGTGGAAGAAACATCTAGAATATATGAATAATCAACTGCAGCTCAAACACTTCACAGTGAAGGGTTTCCCTCTTTAGCAATCACAGGCCCTGAGCAAGGTTAAGTCTAAGCAAACTTTCCTTTTCCTTCTTCCAGGCATATGTCTGTCATGAGGACCTTTACTAGCAGAAAGGGACGAAGAGGCAAACCCCAGACAGTAACCTCTGACAACTAGAAAATAACCTCCTCATAGCCATTTGTGACCTACTGCTGCAGAAAATAAGTCCAATGAAACTGCAGTAGGACTGTCTGGCAAATTAAGTCAGGAAGAATGAGAGGCTTCACCAACCTGGATGCCACCACATCCCCCAGGAAAGAATTCTAGAACATAAGGGCTGAAGAGTTCTGTCTCATTCTCAGTAAGAAGTCACAAGGACAAGAGAGCTGTTCTGACATCAGGATTATTTGTAGATATAGCAACCCTTAAGCTTTGGAGATTTATTCAATAAAGAGATTTTAAAAACCCCAAACTCTTGTCCAACTTTCAGATGCAATTCAGTAGCATATGCAACAGTAACAAAAAATCTGTCCAGCATCAAAGGGATTACTTTTCAACACAGAAGGCACAACCAGCAACTGCCTCTTCTCTAAGAAGCAGTAAATAATCAGGAGTACTAGAAGAGAGTATTTTGCACCACTGTGCACCAGACACTGTTAAGAGAAAGTATATGCATCACCAGGATGTAAGCAGCAAAGGAAAGCAGAAAGTGATGGGTTGTCTCTAAGTCATCCATCTGTATTGAAACCTTGATTCTAGGCTATTAGCTAAAGAAGAAACAGAATCCTGACTTAAAAAATTGATCTAGCTTTCATTCTTTCCTTTCTTCTAAACACTGGCTCAGCTTTCAAGTCTCTGATTTCACATTCACAGACTAATCATACAAACAGATCTGAAAACAGTAAGAGCCAAGTAATGACTTCTGCTAGAAGAGGATTTTACTCTCAACTGTCAGAGCATTTTTGTCTTGATTCATCTTATTACTTTCTTGTTTCAAGTACTTTAAAAGCATATTGGAGTTACTCCCCTCTTCATTGGGGTGAGGGTGTTAGTTTTTAAGCAACAAGAACAGATGTGTAAGAACCTATGGGAATTAATCCATGCTTAGAATTAAATTACATTTTCTAGAAAAAACAAACCAGCCACAAAATAACACAGGTTATGAAGCCAACTAGCAGCACCAGTCAGAAGTAACACATTTACCACCATTTGACAGTTGATCCTATCATCTGAACAACAATCATTTACCATTTAGACACTAGCAGTTTGCAGAGTAATTTTAATTACAGTGCCCAAGGAAAAACCATTTTATTTCCACTCTGCATTTGTCTCTGTTGTGAACATACCCATACACACATACACATACCCTCACCCAGAGCATCTCTACCAGCTTCAGTGTTTTCTTTAGAGGCCCTACTTGATGATTTTTTTCCCTACCACACACAGTTTCACACTTGGTTTGTAATATACTTTCCTTGCTAAAGGTAAAATACTGTTTCTTATAAACTCTTCTACAGTGTATTTGTCCATATCAGTGATTCAGAAAATTCTTTTTGGTGCAAATTTTCCTTCTGCCTGTGCTTAGCCTGGTGACAGACACTCCAGTGTGCCACTGGTGTGTTCAGCAGAACTGCTTTCCTGCTGCAGACTGAAGCTGTGGGAAGAGATCTGTTTGGTTTAAGAACTGGCATAAATGCTGCAGCCATGAAAGACAAATGTGAACACACAATTCTGAAACCATAACCATCTGCAGAAAACTGAACATCCCTTCTTTGCAATACACCAATAACAAATAATGAAGCTCAGCCTTTAGCAAACACCATCCATGTATCTTCATAATGCTCCAGTACAACAAACCAGCCTCGTTATCTCCAACCTACAGGAAAGGAAAACAATGGCACCAGTGTGCCCAGAGAACCTCAGCCAACAGAAGATTGTCTGCCAAACAGGTCAAAATACTTCATGGTACTTCAGAAAGCTGAGATCTTATGATATTAGATGCAAAGTATCACAATCCAAACAAAACTAACATAAGGTCTGAAACATCTGCACTAACACACACCACAGGCCAGGTGGTATACAAAACTGATGAGAGAGGAAACCTGCCTGATGCTACCTAGGCTGTTCAAGGTAAAGGAGCAGCTCACAAACCTCCAAAAAGAATCTAATAATACTTTTTCATGCTCTCAAAGAGACAACATATGTATGTTACACTTTCCTCACTCATGATACTCTCAACAACATTAGTAAGGGTTAGACAGGTGACTAATATAATAACATTGCCCACTGCACTTCACAGCATTTTCCCACCACTTCCTTGAACATGTTCTGTCTTTGTTCACCTCCAGGTTCATCTTTTAACCTTAGAGTGTAAATTTGCTAAGGTAAGCTAAGCTCAACTCAAACACAGCTGTCCAATATTTTTTTCATTAACCAACAAAGAAAGCCATTAACCTTGCCTTTCAGATAGCACTGTTTGAGGCCACTTACCTGCTTAGAGAATGAGTCACACAGCACTTGTATCTCATAAAGGACACCGATTTCCTAGTGATTTAGAGGTAAAGTAAGATTTTTCTAGCCCTCATCTATAGAAAGTCTCTGTGATTTGCCTTTTTTCCCATGCTGCAGGAGAATGACCAACACAAATGGATAAAATCAGAAGCAGAGAGCAAAAAAACCCTCCACCTTTCAAAGACATTACTGTGCCTTTTGCCCAACCCTATACTTCAACGAGCATCTATCCACATAGGCAGCACAGCGCACACATTAACTACGTACACGCTGACATATTCAACTACTTTTCAGTTGTTGAACTACCTTGTCTGCATCCACTTTTCCCCTGATAAATTCCTTCTTCCAAAATTCCAGTGCCTGTTCCAGAGTCAAGCCAATGCCCTTCAGGAAGAGGCCATACTGCATCCGGCCCCCGTGCCGCAGATGGTGGTTATCACGCAGGGCTCTGTGCAGCTGGCGCATGCAGAGAGGGAACGACTTCACAGAAAGCTGTTGGGAGAAAAAGTTGTGTTGGAGACATACTGCTGATACTGATCATTTGTAGGATGTATGCTTATTAATTAACTCCACTTAAAAATACCAGTAGCTGGAGGAAAATTGGCTTGAGAGCAGCCCTGTGAAAAGAGACTTGGGGGTGCTGGTGGATGAGAAGCTCAACATGAGCTGCCAGTGTGTGCTTGTAGCCCAGAGGCCAACTGTATCCTGGGCTGCATCAAGAGGAGCATGGCCAGCAGGTGGAGGGAGGTGATTCTCCCCCTCTACTCTGCTCTCCTGAGACCCCACATGGAATACTGCATCCAGTTCAGGAGCCCCTATTCCAAGAGGGATATGGGGGTGCTGGAGCGAGTCCAGAGAAGGGACACGAGAATGATCAGAGGACTGGAGCACCTCTCCTACAAGGACAGCCTGAGAGAGTTGGGGTTGTTCAGTCTGCAGAGGAGAGGAGAAGGCTCCCAGGAGACCTTCTTGTGGCCTTCCAGTATCTGAAGGGGGCTACAAGAAAGCTGGGGAGGGACTTTTTAGGAGGTCAGACAGTGATAGAACCAGGGGAAATGGGTGTAAGCTAGAGGAAGGTAGATTTAGGTTGGATATTAGGAGGAAGTTCTTCACTGTGAGGGTGGTTAGACAGTGGAACAGGTTGCCCAGAGAGGTTGTGGAGGCCTCATCCCTGCAAGCTTTGAAGACAAGGCTTGATGGGGCCCTGGGCAACCTGATCTAGTGGATGGTGTCCCTGCCAGGCAGGGGGGCTGGAACTAGATGATCTTTAAGGTCCCTTCCAACTCTGACCATTCCATGATTCTATGTGAAAAGCACCTAGGAACTGATGATAACACAAGTGTGCCCTTAAGCCATCAAATCTAATCAACATCTCAAGAAAAAAGCCCAAAGGACAGAGTAATACAGGTGGTAGTACCAGAGTATTTTTAGTTGCAAACCAAGAATGGTTTAATTGCTGTCAGGAGAAACACATCCACAATCACATTACAATGTTTCCTGCTTCTTTCTTATGCTAGCTTCTGTAATGGCAAGGTGACTTTTCTAGAGGTGGAAGAAGGGGAGATACATTTGGGGTTTTTTTAACTTCTTTGAAAAACTACAAGCAGGAGTAAAATCCATTACAACTGATCTGCAGAGTTGTTCCCTGCAGAATACTACTATGTATAAAGTAAGATCTCAGATATAAAAAAAAATGTAGCATTCAAGTTTAGTCAGGCTTTGTATTTTTAACAGTTGAATCATGTCATGGAATTCACTGTGAAAGGAACACTGTCATGGTTAAGGGACACTGAAAACAAACAGTTTCTAAATTTCAGATAAAGGGGTTGCAATGTGGTTTTAATCACCTCTGCACCACTGAGGTGGCTTTACAATCCACTCTATTTACTTCCTTGCTTTACAAAACCCTTCTGTAAGTCAAAAGTCAAAAACCAGCACTGAAAAGATCAATATTGCAATGAAATAATCATAAACTAAACATCATAGTCTGCAAAACTATTAAATAAGACAATTTTGCTCAACTCTGTTTATAATTAGGTTAGGTATTTGTGAAAGCACACAAAATTAAGCAGGAATTAAGCAATTCATTCTAGCTCCAGTCTAAATTCTGATTAATTCAGTTAATTCTGCTCCATTTTAAACTTGATCATTTTCATCCAAATAGTTCTCAAGAGTTACAAAGCAAATATGAATCAAACAAAGATAAAGGCTTTATCTATTATCTGTACATAAAGTCCTTGAATTTTACAAGTGACACAGCAACATACAATATAACTCAGTAAACAGAGGACTCACAGCATCAATCTGCTCCAGGGAAATCTTTCCTGTGTTCTTTTGCACACTGTAATCTGGGCCAACATAAGAATGGCTGAAAAAGAAACAGTACAACATCATTTCAAATTACAAAAAAACCCTATTTTTTTTAAAGTTTACAAATTTCAGAAGAAATTATTTTACTGGTTATGGCCTGGAACCATTTTATGTCAGGCAAAAGCAAGGAAACAGCATTTGGCAGTGATGTAAATAACTAAGATTTGTAAAACCAACATGAGAGTCGACACAGGAAAGAAATTCTCCCTTACTTTATCTGGAAAGACTGGAGAGAGGTCATTCAGAATTCAGATCACACTCCTGTTGAGGATAAGAGTGACCTCTGAAGATCATATAGTCCAACCCTCTGCTCAAAACAGAGTTAACTACAGCAGGTTGCTTAGTAACTCATCAAGAGACTCCAGAAGCATCTTAGCAACCTACTCCAACACTGGACCACCCCAGCAGTAACAAAGTGTTTTCTTCTGTTCAGTTGGAATTTCTTGTGCCCACTGCCTCCTAGCCTATCTGCATACCACAGAGAAGAGTCTCACTTTGTCTGCTTCACTCCCCCTCATCAGACACCTATTTATATGCACCAAGATTCACACATGCCCTCCTGAAATTTCTCTCCTCTAGGCTGAACAATTTCATTTCTCTCAGCCTCTCCTCATACATCCTGGGGAGCCCAGGACTGGACACAGCCCTCCTCAGATGTGGCCTCTCCAGTGCTGAGTAGAGGGGAAGGATCAGCACTCTTCATCTGCTAGGAGTGTTCCTCCTAATGCTGCCCAAGAGACTGTTAGCTTTCTTTGCTTCAGGGGTACACTGGTGGCTCATAGGCAGCTTGTTATCCACCAGGACCCCAAGGTGCTCATCTGCAACCTTGTTTCACAGCCATTCACCCCTCCACCTCTAGTGGTACATGGAGTTATCCCTCCTCAGATGCAGAGCTTGGCTATGTCCCTTCACAGGACTTTAGAGGGCTCTTGTCAGCCCATTTCTCCAGACTGTCCAAGTCCATCTGGAAGGCAACACACCCATCTGGTGGAAAAAATTCCTCCAAGTTTTCTGTCATCTGCCCACTCTGTTTCACCACCTAAGTGACTAAATAACACAGGACCTACTATCAATCCCTGAAGTACTCCACCAGTGATGGCCTCTAGCTGGTCTTAATGCCCCTGACCAAAAACCTCTGAACACAGGACCTCAGCCACTTTTCAATCCACCTCACTGTCCATTTACCTAGCACATTTTTCCTTCCACTTTTCACTCTTATTTTGGACTCATCCTTTCTTTCATTCCACATATTCTATGAGGCTACTTCTTGACCCTGAAAAAGCCTCTTACTAACCTAGAAACATCTACAGTTCTTCATTATTTCTTTGTGGTTTACTGGGAATACAAGTAGCAATGCCTTAGCTTTTCACTTGAACTGTTCTTTTTTTACCTCCATACATAAATCCTCACCATGCAGCCTGATGTCAGTGTTTCCAAGAAAGGGATTTATATCTTTCAAATAAAAAGCTGTAGGACTGTTCTGGTCAGTACTGTATCATTCACAGATGTGTCAGTAAATAATATGATTTAGTAAGGATATGAAAAGCACTTTGTAGATGTTGAGAAGAGTAACTGACATCACTTCATTAAGGTGTGAGATGAGCATGAGACTGAGGGTGAAGGTGAGACTGAGGGTGAAGGTGTCTTCATGAACACTGTGTTATCCATTTAAAAATATCCAGTCCTGCAAAAGACTTGGCTTCAGTATCAACTGTGTGAACTAACATCTGAACACAGAATTAACAGAATCATACAAAATCTTGCTTGTAAGGGAGGACAGACTGAGAGAGTTGGGATTGTTCAGTCTGCAGAGGAGAAGGCTCCCAGGAGACCTTCTTGTGGCCTTCCAGTATCTGAAGGGGGCTACAAGAAAGCTGGGGAGGG
>VWZX01010894.1:13152-37443 GCA_013399015.1 Galbula dea
TGAGACTGAGGGTGAAGGTGAGACTGAGGGTGAAGGTGAGACTGAGGGTGAAGGTGAGACTGAGGGTGAAGGTGAGACTGAGGGTGAAGGTGTCTTCATGAACACTGTGTTATCCATTTAAAAATATCCAGTCCTGCAAAAGACTTGGCTTCAGTATCAACTGTGTGAACTAACATCTGAACACAGAATTAACAGAATCATACAAAATCTTGCTTGTAAGGGAGGACAGACTGAGAGAGTTGGGATTGTTCAGTCTGCAGAGGAGAAGGCTCCCAGGAGACCTTCTTGTGGCCTTCCAGTATCTGAAGGGGGCTACAAGAAAGCTGGGGAGGGACTTTTGAGGAGGTCAGACAGTGGTAGAACCAGGGGAAATGGGTGTAAGCTAGAGGAGGGCAGATTTAGGCTGGATATTAGGAGGAAGTTCTTCACTATGAGGGTGGTTAAGACAGTGGAACAGGTTGCCCAGAGAGGCTGGGGAAGCCTCATCCCTGGAAGCTTTTCAGACAAGGCTTGATGGGGCCCTGGGCAACCTGATCTAGTGGATGGTGTCCCTGCCAGGCAGGGGGGTTGGAACTAGATGATCTTTGAGGTCCCTTCCAACTCTGACCATTCCGTGATTCTGTGATGTTAGATTTAGTCCTACACCCCACTTCAACTGGGACTGCTGCCAATACTACTCAGGAGAGACATGGCTTTTTCTAGCTGCATCCTAAAAATCTCTATGAATCAAATTCTACATCTTGAAGCAATCTGTTGCTCCTATCATTCTAGCAAAGACATTTTTCTTAATGCCTGATTTGAAGCTTGCAAGGTGCTGTATGTGACCACTGTCCCTTCTTCTATCCTCTAGCACCATCTAGAATTTCAACACTGCTGTGTTTGCTCTACAAATAGTTGTAAGTTGCTGTTTGATCATCCCTAAGCCTCCTCTTCACCAGACTAAGCAAAGTCAACTCAGCTTCTCCTTATAATTCATGTCCATGCACAGTCCTATAACAGTTTGATGGAATTACACATGACATTTTTTGTCTGTCTTCAAAATCTTCAGCAGGAATAATTTCAACAAGTAGAGGGTTACAGGTCTAATTCATTACAAACTCCTTTGAAAGCAGGAGTTGCAGAAATGTTCTTCTCATGCATTTAGACATAAAGTTTCCTTTTCTATTAAAGTGCTAAAGTTTTAGGAATTTAAATCTCCTTGGAGCCTACTGTGAGCACCTGAAATCACTAAGCACAATCTTGCACCATATTTTAACATTCTAACTAAAAATGTTCTCTTTACTTTTGTCTAATATCATTAATATTAGAAAGCAGCAATGAAACAGAACAGGCCAAAAAAGAGGAGCTAAGTCACAGACAAAATGTGTATTTAGTTCAGAACAGTCCCACTACAAAATACATGATAGGTCTATTTAAAAACATGAATTCAAATAGCTATGCAGACACAACCCACAGAAAAATGACCTTTTCTGAGGACTAGCCAATTTAAAAGTCACAAGCAGATATGAATAGCTGCCAAAAAATGTGCAGGGCATTCACAACCAAACAATGCTCTGTAACCTTCACTTGCATGCTCTTTTCATGTGTTCCAATCAAAGCTTTTGTTCCCCTGATAAAGCTCTATTGACATATGCCAAAAATCATAGAATCATCTGAGTTGGAAGGGACCTCAGAGGTCATCTAGTCCAACCCCCCTGTAGTGAGCAGGGACATCCCCAACTAAATCAGGTTGCTCAGAACCCTGTCCAGCCTCACCTTCAATGCCTCCAGGGACAGGGTCTCAACCACCTGCCTGGGCAACCTGTTCCAGTGTTCCACTGCCCTCATGGGAAGGAACTTTTTCCTAATATCTAATCTAAACCT
Organism: Galbula dea; assembly: GCA_013399015.1. Taxonomy (NCBI): domain Eukaryota; kingdom Metazoa; phylum Chordata; class Aves; order Piciformes; family Galbulidae; genus Galbula; species Galbula dea. Next base: position 15,016 of record VWZX01010894.1, read on the forward strand.
ACTCTTCTCTAATTTAAAGCCATTTCCCCTTGTCCTTTCACTACAGGCCTTTGTAAACAGGCCCTCTCCAGCCTCTTTGTAAGTTCCCCTCAGGTACTGGAAGGTCACTATAATTCACAAAATGAAGGCAGAGGAAAACCTTCAACTAACATTCTCCTTTCTTAGGAGTAAAAACAATTCACAGAAATAAATAACAGTGAAGATCTATTTAGTTATCTGGCTGTTCATTGCCACATCTTTTTTTTTCCAAGCTGTAAGGTGTGATGTATTTTGTCTATTTTAAAGGAATTTTCAGAAAGCCAACTGGGCAGCATTTGTTTAGTTGTTTTCAACTGGTGACAAATGCAGTGGGAACTGGATATTAGGAAGTTCTTCACTATGAGGGTGGTGAGACAGTGGAACAGGTTGCCCAGAGAGGTTGTGGAGGCCTCATCCCTGCAAGCTTTTCAGACAAGGCTTGATGGGGCCCTGGGCAACCTGATCTAGTGGATGGTGTCCCTGCCAGGCAGAGGGGTTGGAACTGGATGATCTTTGAGGTCCCTTCCAACTCTGACAACCCCATGATCCTATGTTCCATCTCTTCAAAAGCAAAATGGAAGTAACTTACCAGCTGTTAAACATCCATACTCAAGTTAACTTAAGAATATGTAAAAAAAAAAAAATCTTTTTTCATAACTGTAGGCTACAGTATCCCTGTTAAAGTAGCTGATGTTAATCTAGCCCTTTCTGCAACCTTTCCTTTTCTCATAGTTAAAGAAACTATGCAGAGAGGATTGTGCTTGCTGTGATACTGAAGGCAGCTCCACTTACATAGATGAATGGTAAATATCAAAAGAAATTTCAGTCTCCTCAGTCATTACTCCTAGAAAGAATATCAGTTACAAAAACCTAATTTAACTGCTCTTTAGCTTCAAATGGAGAAAGGTATGCCACTAAGGCTTGTATTTTTAAAACCCAGTAAGATGCAGGGTAATAAAAACAAAGAAGATTCTTGGTATTTGTAGGTATCCCCTAACCAGCTAGGTAACAGTTACACTACAATATGTTTTTCATTCTTCAGTCTTGAACAGAGTTCAATCTTACATAAATAAGCAGAGATACAACAAAAGCTGTTTTTCTTGTTTGGATTTATACTAAAAGTAACAAAACATGAAACTGTTCTTATGTAATAAAAAAATATGAGGGGTTTGTGGGTTTTTGTTGGGTTTTTCTGGGACTAAATCAAAATAAAGTGTCATGCTTTGGCCACAGAGACATTTAGTAGTAGAGTACCATAGGAAATAAAGAGCATGCTAAGTAGATCTGCATCCTAACTCTGGTGCAGTGCACTCAAGATAGAGACTGACAGCTTCCATTTCTAATGCATCCAGTATCATTTCATTGATCTTAATGCAAATCTGGATGTGTTCAAAACCAGAGCTTTCCTTCCTGACCTTCAATATTTGAGTAAATTTTTACCCTTAGGGATATTAAAAATTCAACTGAATAAATACCTGAGCAACTGGATCTGCATTGAGCAAGGGCTAGATTACATCATCCCTAGAGGTTCATTCCAAGCTTCAAGGATTCCAACCCAATGCATCTGTCTCTAAGTGCATGTTCTCTGGCCTCCTGCATACTACTGGAATAAGAAAACTCTCCCAAACAATAGAAAGTGGCAAAAAGCAATTACATCTATAAGAAAGAGACCAAACCTATGCTTAACCTGAAGGACATCAGAAAACTACTTTTCCTTACTCTTCATCCCCAAACACACCCAAAGAAAGCAGAAAGCTTCTATACACTGTAAACTGCTAAGAGAGATGCAGGCTATTCCAGCTGTGGTGTAGAGCACTCTTACTGGTTCACATTTTCAGCTCTCTCCTTAGGTCCATGACAAGAAGAAAACAGGATTCCATTCATTAATGACAGGGATGGAGATGTCTTCCAGAAAGGTCAGAGTATAAAATATTTGCAGCAGGGAAGGTGCATACTTTGAGCAGTGTAATCTGAAATCTGTTCTGTTTGTGAAGAAACTTAACTTTACCCTTTCAATTTAAAAAGTGTTTTATGAAAGCTACAAATATTTTCCTGTTACTTAGAAGCAACATCAGCTCTGTAAAGTATGTTTCATGTCCTTTCTAAAGCTTTTGTTAACTTGAAGGGATACTTCCAGGGTTTGTTTACAAGTCAAAGGAAAAAGCACAGCTGAGGCATCTGGGAAAAACAAAACAAAACCAAACCAAAACACCACCCTGCAGCTGAAACATTCTACTCATACAATTACCTTAATGCTTATGACAGAATACATTCATGCTTTCAGTTTATGTTACCTGAGATGATTAAGCAGGGGCTGTAGCCTCTCATCAGACTGTATGGAAGGCAGTGATCGTGCTGTCAGCTAGAACAAAACAGAAGTTCAATTAGTAAAGTATTAGCTTCTAAAAAGTTCAGGAATGATGTAAGAAATCCCCCTGTGTTGCTATCTTTACACAACATTGGATAAGACACACTTTCTCCTAGTAAAAGCTACTAAGCACAATCTTACAGGATTTAGTTAGCAGACATATTTAAGTTAACAAAGTGAAAGAGGGACAATTTTTTTCTAACCTTACAATGTTATTTAAAATAAACAGCAAGACATCATTGAAAATGGTGTACTTTATTCTAAACATATTTGAACTAGGTCATATTCTACCTAGACAGCCTTCTAGTAACCATATAATGTAAATACAGTCCACTAAGCCATATCACACACAACTCACATTTGCATAGGAAAACTTACATAATATTTAGCACCATATGAAAGAATACTGCAGAAGTGGCCTATGCTGGCTGTTCCAGAAACCACCACTAAAAGAGAAGGGTTATGCAAACCATAACCCCCTGAAGTCACAGGAGAATCCACATGACCAATGTAGTCCTTCATTTTTTTTCCTTACTGTCTTGTGTTTCCCCAACACCTATGGAATCTGCAAATTTTAGGAGGAAAATTAATCCTCTTTTTCTTCCATTAGGTTGCCTGGGTAGATAAGATAATGTTCTTGTGAAAGTAAGACCATACACTTTCCAACTCTTACAAGAAACACTTTGTTAGGTTAGTTCAAACCTTTATTTCAGGAAGATGTGGGATTCTCAGGACAGTCTAACTAAAACTTAACTTTTCATCAAACACAGTTGAGGAGAGACCATCAACATATTTGAACAATTTTAATTGAAAGAGCATATTTTCCTTTACCCTTGCTGGATTACAGAAATAAAAGGTGAAACTTTAATGTACAAGGTCTTCCCTCACAACTGTATTTTTTCTGAGCCACACTGTAAATAAAATCAGCTTTTCCAAAGGTGGTGGTAAATTAGTGCTAGTGCTTTCAAACAGCTAGGAATTTTATGTCCTTTTTCAACAATTTTTTCCTCAAAACAAACAGTAATCCCAATTACAGAATCCAAACTGTGATTCTGAAGACTTTCCAATCACTCCAAACCAAAATCTGGACAAATCCCTGCAAGCACAATCTTGCTTTCATCTCTAGATGGCTCTCAACACAAAGATGATTCTACCAGAAAAGAAAAAGCAAAAACACGCTATTTGATAGTTTAGAGACTTGAAAGATGTCAAGATGTTGTCAGGCAAGGAGCACAGTCCCAAACTAAGCATGTTGAAGGAGTTTAATTTACAGAGAACATAAAACAATGGAGACTTCAAAGTATTGCAGTAGCAAGGCCTGGATAAGCAGAGTGAGCCTGAGGCAGAGTACACGAACACCTCAGCGCTGGAGTGAGAGAGTGAAAGCTGGCCTGAGAGATGCAGATCATTCAGACAAATTACCAACCATGCTATCAATATCCCAAAATATCTAAAGTTGTGAAAGGAGGAAGAATACTTCACAATATGGGGAAAAGAAATTAATAAACTGCAATCTGAGAGGACAAGATTGGTCCAACTTCATAGTAGCATAAGCACCAGGAGTCATCAGCATTCTTTGCCACAACTCAAGATTACCAAGAGTTAAACAAAAAAAGCATTGGAGGGAAAAAAAAAAAAAATCAAACCAGAATCTTCATATATTTAAAGTATTTATGCAATCTTGTAGAAGAAGAGCAAGAAGCAAAGTTCTTTTCTATTGAGCTCTACACAACGATCACATCTCTTGTGTTCACTGTGCTGCATTTGTGGCAAACGAACAGGACATTTTGATATGGCATGAAGAAAGTGGTGATTTGAGAAAGCAGAAAGCACACAAAAACTGGAAAACTACATGAACATTAGAGTTATTTAAAATTTGGCAGTGCTACTTCATGTAATAATGAAGGTGAAATGATGACAACTCATAGACTGATGTTTAAGAATTGGTCTGTTTTAACTTCCCTCATCCAAACATGACACCAGCATATGAAACTGGAAGTTATCAAAGATTTCCTATAAACTTTAAAAAAAGTTAACTTGACACAAAGTTCCATCAGGAAGGCAATGACATTTTGGTACAAGGCAATCAAGAACAAAACTATCATGGCTCAATTAACTTGTCTCAATTTTTTAGGAGTGCATGAATTTCTTGATTTTGAGGTTATCAAGTGAGAGCTATTTACTCTCTGAGTGGCTTTCTGCACAAAAAAAGGATAGGAGAATTTTTATTTTCACAAAGAGTTTACTTTCTAAATGAGATCTAATTAACTGCATTGCACAAGAAAATTTTAATAAGCTGTCAGACCTTTTGAAGAATATGACATTAAGTTGGATGTCATTGAGAAAATGACATGGAAAGCTTAAAAGGAAAGCACAGAAAAGAAGAGGTTTGTGCCAAAGGTTACATTTAGCTGAAGTAGGCAACAGAATTACTCCAGGCTTTTTCTATAATTTATTGGGGAGGGAAAAACCAGTTCCTTTAGGAGGGTGCAGTAAAGAACCTAATATCAAGTGTACTTGCATATAACTGCTGAGTACTCCAAGAGCAACCAGGAGTGTCTGAAGGCATGCTGGTCACACACATCCATCCATAGCCTGCACTTTGCCCCTGCATAATTTGACAAGCTCAACTTTTTTTAATATCCTAGAACTCCTTGTGCTGGCATTCATGCTATTTCTTTCATATTTTAACAAACACTGTGCAGGCTTAGCATGCTTTTGCCTCCTAAGTTCTCTTAAAACCCACAGGTAGGAATACATCATAGAGAACTCCTATTTAAAAGGGAGGGTAACTGCACTGTGAGTATGCCTAGGGACAAGGTATCTCAAAGAATGCTCAGTCCCTGGGAGGTTACCTTGATTCTCCTCTCCAAGAAATCCTTCCTTCTTAACTCCAAGCTTTATAACATAACTTCCCTGAAGAGAGGCTTACAGACACATTGAATGGAGGACTGCTCTATCAAGTGCTAAATGCACCTCTGAAATACACAGCATTTTGAAGGCAACTCCATGGTTCCCAGCAGGTACTCTGCAGTTCTCTCCACAGGGGCTACCCAAGTTATTTAACCTGTATCTCCACTGGCAGTTCCAGAACAAATAACACTACCACATGCACTGCCTCTGCTCAGTAGAACAAGGGCTGGATTAAGAGGAGGCAGGAGCCTGGGAGCCTCCTGTGGCACAGAGGAAAAGGTTTCCCTAGAAGGTCTTTCTCTGTTCATTTCTACTATGATAGCTGCACCACTAACAACTAGTGTGAAGGAATGGCTCTGAGCCAAATACAAAGATGAAATAAGCTTAAATCAGGGATTGATTAAGGCAGCCATACAAAGTAAAGAAAAGGCTTTAACTAAAACACCCAAAGCCAACAGACAGAAAAAAGCCAGGTACATCTGCCACCTGCAGAAGTCTTAAGATCACCTGTGACAATATAAATCATACACAGCAATAAAACTGAGAGGCAGTTTTCCAAAATTGCTATTGCTCAGGGCCAGGCTGGGCATCAAGCTCCTGGTGGTGAGCATCACTTGTGGGTTTTTCCTTTCCCCTCCTTCATTTAATAAACTGCTCCTCCTTCAGTCAGCCACATTTGACACCAATAGGAAGCTGACCAATTTCCACTTAAGCTCAGATTTCACACTAGTCTGAAAGCTTAGTCTACCTTACAAGAAACCAGAAAGAGCTGCTACTGGTTTGTACACAGCCTGCTGATGGTGCTTCTACACCACTTCCTTTTATCTTTTGTACTCAACAGCAAGTCCTTCCTATTAAAAAACTATATTCCAAACCTGGGGGCAGGGTAGGAGGAGACTACACATTCTTAACTAGAAACTAAGACACAAAGGATCAAAATCAGTCTTTTAATATCTCTTTAAAAAAATGATTTGAAAGTCCATCCCATTCAAGGACCCAACTTTGTACTTACAATAGGTTGTATTAGACATTAGCTAATTTGTCTCTACAATTGCCCATCTCCCTACAATTTCCTGTACAATCATTTTAACACTTCACTCCCCTATTAGTGGGCTTCAACTTTGAAGTTGGAGAGGTCACATCCAGATTAGTTGCTGTTCCGTTTTTTAATTACTCTAATTAACAAACTGGTACCAAAATTAGTTTTAAATGCTACTGGGAACAACACTGACAAGATACTTAGATAGTCTCAAATGCTACCCACAAATGTTTCTGCAGCCTTCCAAGGGAAAGCTTTTGATGGTTCTTTATTGCTTTAATGCAGCATTTGGGAGGCTTTCCTTCCCTACCCCCATTTTAAAATACAGAACAGGTTAAAAATAATGCTGTAGGAACATCTCAGTTTTACTCAGTTAGGGACTGTGTCACAACATTCAATGTATTATTATATGCTACACACCAAGTACTCTTCACATAGTCACAGTACTTAAGATCAAGACAAACCATGCACATACCCTCCACAACCACAGTAAATAACAGGTCTTTAAGTCTCAGTTCCCATCGTAGTTCCCCCTTGTAGTCCACCTACAAGTGCTTCTTGGTGCATATATAGCCAAGACCATGCTTTTATTTAAAAAGAGAGATTCTACTTGTCAAGGGTTACACTGGGCTGGCATGACAAGTGACAGATGATCTCTATTAACCTCCTCACTTAGAATCACAGAATCATTAGGGTTGGAAAGGAGCCTCAAGATCATCTAGTCCAACCGATAGCCCTACACTACTCTTNGCAAAACTGCACCCAGTACTCGAAGTGTGGCCTCACCAGTGCCACGTACAGTGGCAAGATCACCTCCCTGCTCCTGCTGGTCACACTATTCCTGATGCAAGCCAGGATGCCATTGGCCTTCTTAGCCACCTGGGCACACTGCTGGCTCATGTTCAGTCGGCTGTCAATCAGCACCCCCAGGTCCTTCTCCACTGGGGAGCTCTCCAGCCACTCCTTCCCAGGCCTGTAGTGCTGTCAAGGGTTTTCTCTTTCCCAAAGGGGAAGAGAAAGGAAATCAGGGAGAGAGACCAAAGGATTGGAAAAGCAAACTAAAACTACTTCAGTGAATAGAATAACAATAAAATGAAATCTATACAAACATATTTCTGTCCTGACTCAACCTGGGACACCACTATACACTGACAACTTATTTCAAACATACAAAGGAAAATCTTTTCCCCACTGTGATCTCATTGCCTTCAAAGATGAACACTACTTCCCATGTCACTTTTATTCCAGTGGTGATGGAATAGTAATTCAAAAATTTTTAAAACTCTGTTTTCAGCAAAACCTAAATTTTAGCCAGCAGTTGCCTAAAAAGTCTTTTTAAAGGCTAGGAACTCTCCAGTAAGGCAGTTTGCTTTTCTACCTTGAATTTTACCAAAATATTTGCTTTCAATTAAATTTAAAATGTCTAGAAAAGTTTCACACTTCTGAGAAAGTTTTAATATTGCTTTCTTTTGCCTTTAAAGATTTTTCAGAGTTATAACCTGCATGGCCTTCAGAACTGTACAATTTTGAAGCCACCAGTAAGAAGTCATGAGATGCAAATATTGCCAGAAGCCAAGAATTCAATTTAATTACATTTCAGCCCAAGATTCAATTTAATTAAATTTCAGAGAAACACCTTCAACATCCAACTAAGTTGCAGGCTGCCTCATACCAACAAAAACTGATTGATTTTGAAACATCAGCTATCTTGCTAATGTACCAAAATGTCACCATGCAAATGCTATGCAGCTGGGGAACCTGAAATAAGAGACCAGTTCTTGCATGCCAGTATGCTGCTGCACCCAGACAGTTGACATTTTAGCACTGATCAATTTTTCTGTTGAAAAAAAGTTGGGGTTTAACCTTTCACAGCATGTTACAAATCTCAAGTGTTGTACAAAACTAATAAGTATTTTTTGCCAAGGCTTTTCCAGCTATTCAAAGTTCTTTCAGCAGCACTTACACTGCAACATGCTCAATAAACCTAAAGCAAACAATATTACAGTTATTCTACATTAGTTGTTCACACAATCTGTATGACAGGAGATAATATTTTTCAAGACTACCAAGCATAATGTTTTCAACAGTACCAAATGTTTGGGGTTTGTTTGGGTTTTTTTTCAGTAAGCCAATATATTTTAATAGGTAAAGCATTTAGATTATTTGCATATAGCATCAACAAATGCAGGGAAGAAAGGCAATAAATAATACAGACTGGCACTACTGGGCTCCTAGCACAAATATAACATTTGCAAAGGAGAGACAAAAATTTCCCTCCTGAATCTCAAGTGGTTGATACAGGTATGAATAGAAGTCTGATGCTGGTTTTGTGGGTTTGCTTTCTGGTTTTGGTTAATTAGGCAAAATCCCCCATCACTCTCTCCTCANAGCCCAAAGAAAATCACAGGGAATGACAAGTGGCCTTATCTGCTTTAAGGAGGCATATCAAATGCAGCAGCTAAGTTGTTTTTCAGAAAAGGAATTCAAGTTACATTCTGAACACTGCAATTTTCTTTGTTTGACTCTTAGAGGGGAGAGCACAATGATTATTGATGTTGCTTGAATACTATATCTAACAATTTTAACATTAACATTAAACATATATATATGTTTAATATTATTATTATATACAGATTATGTTCTATATACAGATTATTTTCTAAAGTATATATGGTTATAAATATTGTGTATATAATGTCTTTTTATATTTAGTCCATTAATTCAAGCTGCCAAAGGACAAATATTCCATAGCAGAAGAAATAACAGTTGTAAAGAACTTCCTTGCTAGCATGTCCTAGATATTAGTATTTTGAGAGCTTTAAAGAGGACCCAAACTCCACTAATTCTAGCTCAGCATTTGTCAAATGCATTCAGAATAATAATAATTCATGTTTTCCAGAGGCATTTGCTTCTCAAAGTAATTGATTTCTTCCTTCCAGTTGGAAATGTCTAGCTTTCATATTTACAGCAAGGTATAAATAACAGCTGGGGTGAAGATTAATATTTAGTCTTTGAAGCAGGTTTTTCAATAATTAAACCTTGTTTAATTGTAAGTCAACTGTTGCTGGGTTCTGCATCATTATTACTGATGCATACACTCCTTTCACTGGTATGTTAGAGCTGAAGTATGCAAATGAACTCATCCCTTGTACTCTTTTGCATTTTAACACAAAGCTAAAGTTGACAGTTACCAAGATGCTCATTAGATATTTTTCCTCCCCAAAGACATTATTAATTCCATCTTTCTTACAGTAGCATATAGTGTCTTTCAGGCTTTAATTATATGTGGATTGAAGAAGCCATTTAAAAAGCTACCTTGTCAGCAAAAACCAAATCTTCTGTTAAATAATAGTGCTTCCCTTAATTGTGATGGCTCTCCAGTGATTTTATCAACTGTTTGACCTCTAACTTGCCCTTTACCAAAACCTTTCTCAACTTGTAATTTAGCCCTCAAACTTTTACTTTGGTTTGGTTTTAATCTAGTTTAATGTACCCAGCAACTGTAAGGAAATAGCCTACTGGAACACTTGTCATCACAGCAAGCCTGCAAAATAAAATCATTTACTTTATTTCACTATCAACTTCTAATACATGTAAATATTTCTTCATCTCTTCAATGCTGCTTACTGTTCTTTGGCTGCATGCAGACCTTTTGTTTCTCTTTTCTGGCATTATTTATAAACTGAAGCTTCTCCATTTTGCTGGCTTCCTCCCAAGTTCACAGACTAAATACCAACTCCAATACTCCAAAGTAACCTGGAGTCTGTTCTTCAGTTCAACTATACCTTTCTATTGTAATTAACTTGCATCAAAAGAGTGTTATTGGAGGGGGAGAAGGCCACTCAGATCACTATGAAGTTTTTCTCCCCTCTTTCCTTCATTCATGAGAGGGGAAACTGAGAAAACTAACACCTCTGCATAATTTGCTTGAAGTTACTAGTTGTGTTGGGTTTGTGATTTGTGGGCTTTTGGTAGCTGGGGGACAACAGGGGTAGCTCCTGGAAGGAGTTTCTGGAAGTTCTCCCAGCTCCAAGGCAGACCTGCCTCTGGCCAAGGCCAAACCAATCAGCAACAGCAGAAGTGCCTCTGTCATAACATATTTAAGTGGGGAAAAAACATGCTAGGCAAGTTCTTCTGTTCTAGAGAGGAGTGGGATATGAGAGAAACAACTCTGCAGACACCAAGGTCAGTGAGGACAGAGGGGAGGAGTGCCAGAGCACAGATTTCCCTGCAGCCCACGGCTAGATGAGACAGGCTGAGCCCCTGAAGCCCATGGAGCTTAACAGTGAGCAGATGCCTGCCTGCAGCCCACAGAGGACCCATTCCTGGAGCAGGTGGCTGCACCTGAAGAAAGCTGTGACTCCAAGAGAAGTCCCCATTGGAGCAGTATGTTGCTAGAACTACATCCTGTGACAGGGACTCAGTCTGGAGCAGCCGGTGAGGAGCTGCAGCCCCGTGGGAAGGACTCACACTGGAGAAGTTTATGGAGTTTCTCTCTCATGGAATGGATGCCACATTGGAGCAGGGGAATACTGTGAGGAGTCCTCCCCCCTGAGGAGGAAGGAGCAGCAGAAATAACATGTGAGGGATTGACTGCAACCCCCAATCTCCCCCTTGAATCACTGTAGGGGAGGAGGCAGAGAATTCAGGAGCAGAGCTGAGCTCAGGAAGAAGGGCTGAGTAGTGGGAAGGGCTTCTTAAGATCTGGCTGTTTCTCCTTATCCTGCTCTGATTTGACTGGTGGGTTTGCTGTTTAAATGGAACTTTGTTGCTTCTCCCAGTCGACTCTCTTTTGCCCATGGCTATAACTGGTGGGTGAGCCCTCCCTGATGACCCTCCAGCCTTTTGGTATCATTTCTCCTCCCCATCCCACTGGCTAGAGGTAAGAGTGAGTGCATGGCTGCCCAGTGCTTTATTGCTGGCTGGGTGAGCTTAAACCATGACACCAGCCAATAGCACACAAGCAGCAATCAGCTAGAAAGCATGAAAGATTCATAACTGCTTCATTAAGCACCCTCAAAGTCACTGTCAGAAACCATGGTATGTTTCCCCCCTCACAAACTAATGCTGTGTTCCAAAACCACTTTAAGAATGACCATAAACATACTAGCAAAACTTCTCCAATGCTGAAGACAAGATGCAGTCCAAAAGAGAAGCAGCAAGCTTCTCCACACTCATCCAATCCATTTGATCAAAATCTCATTTTCTGCAGTCATCTCTACTACTATGGGGCTTCATGTACTGTTGCACAATGTAGACTATCAGGAAAATCTTGAGTTAAACTGTTATGTAGTTACTAATCTTGACAAACCCTATTCCTAAAGCCTTGTGTCATTCAGAAGGCTCTACAGGAAATAAATACATCTGCCAGTATATAAAAAACAGTTACTATAAATCAGTTTTACTGCAGAACTTCAGGGAAGCTACTTCATTTTCTTAGTAGGATTTTACTATTGGGAATCAATTACTCAGCCCAGTTCTGGTCTCACAGAATCACACAATATCCCAAGTTGGAAAGGACCTACAAGGTTCATCAAGTCTAACTCCTATTTAGGCACAGGACAACCCCAAAGTCACACCATGTGCCTAAGTGCATTATCCAAGTGCTTCTTAAACTCCATGAGAGTTGGTGCCATGACAGCCTCCCTGGGGAAGCTGTTCCAATGCTCCACCACTCTCTGGGTCAAAAACCACTTCTTAACATTCAACCTGAATTTCCCCTGGCACAGCTTCATGCTGTTCCCTCAGGTCCTGTCACTGGTCACCAGAGAGAAGAGGTCAGCACCCACTCCTCCCTCCCTGGGGAGGGAGTTATAAACTGCCATGAGGTCTCCCCTCAGTCTCCTCTTCTCCAGGCTGAACAGAACAAGTCATTTCAGCCTTTCCTCATAAGTCTTCCCCTCCATACCCTTCACCATCTTTGTGGCCCTCCTCTGGATGCTCTCCAACAGCTTCATGTCCCTCTTGTACTGTGGTGCCCAAAACTGCACACCATAGTCCAGGTGAGGCCACAGCAGTGCCAAGTAAAGAGGGACCAGCACCAATCTCGATCTGCTAGCAATGGAGTGCTTGATGCACCCCAGAACCCTGTTGGCCCTTCTGGCTGCTAGCACACACTGCTGGCTCATATTCAACTTATCATGGATCAAAACTCCCAGATCCCTCTCTGCAGTGCTGCTTTCTCTCATACCCCAGCTGTAGGTTGTTTTCAGGTTGCCCCTTCCCACGTGCAGAACCTGCCACTTCCCTTGTTAAACTTCATGTGATTTGTGACCACCCAGTCCTCTAATCCATCTAGATCTCTCTGCAGTGCCTCTCTACCTTCAATGGAGTCAACAGCACCTCCCAGCTTGGTATCATCCACAAACTTACTTATTAGGCCTTCAAGGCCAACAGCCAAGTCATTTATAAAGATGTTGAACAGAACCAGCCCTAACATGGATCCCTGTGGGACCCCACTTGTCTCCCCAGTACAAGAGAGAGATGGACATGCTGGAAAGAAGAGACCAGCATAGGGCCAACCAAGATGATTCAGGGAATAGAGCATCTCTCCTACAAGTAGATGCTGACAGAGCTGGGAGTGCTCAGCCTGGAGAAAAGAAGGCTCACAGGGAGCCTGAAACACAGGAGGTTTTAGCTGAACATCAGGAAATACTTTCTCACTGTGAAAGTGACCTGTCACGGCCACAGGATGACCAGAAAGGCTGTAGAATCTCCATCCTTGGAGATGGTCAAAATCTGCCTGGACAGCCAGCTCTAGATGACCCTTCTTGATCTGGGGGGGTTGTACCAGATCATCTCCAGAAATCTTTTCCAACCTCAGCCATTCTGTGGAAAACCACAGCTCACCAGAAAAGTTCTGCCAATCTTCTAATTTCAACTGCCCAAGTAATAAAGATGGTCAAAAAGAATCAAGGTTGGTTAAAACCAAATATACAGTACATAATATAGATCTCCAGTGCCAAATATTTCTGAACAACTACCAGCATTCCTGTTTTCCATCTTGACAGATTTGATTAAACTTGAGTTTTAAGCCTTAGCTTCCCATATGTTCCAAGTACCAGTAATTACATTCCTATCTTTAGTGAATAGAGCTAAAAACATGACAGGCACACACATCTCATGCTGCTAAAAAACCAACATTAATCTGAGCCTACTTATCATTTTCAAATATTTTGCTTAATCTCAACTCTCAATTGCCAGCAGCAGCAGTAACATTTCCCAAATCAGTAAGTGTTAATGTTTAAATATTGTATTTCCAAGACAGAAAAGAACAATCACATTAAAGGAAACCACCAGCAACTCCAACAACATGCAATTTAATTCCCTTTTTCAAAAAATGTTAATTTTTTAAGTGTGAAGTTGCCACAAGTACTTTACTTCTGAATAAAAACACACTCTGACATAAGGACACTTCCCTCAGGACTCAAGTTCATGAAGCAGAAAACCAAGCCTTCAAAAAACCTACTTAGTTATAAAAGATAATATTGTGGCCTTAGAACTTATCCACAGCAGCAGGACTCCCATTTGACCTCCCATTAAGGCCTGTGGCTTAGTGTTCATTTGCTAAAGCAAAGCTTGTGGGCTTCAAGGCCCAGTGATGTTCTCCCTCCCAGTCCACTACAGCCAGGCTGCTGCTGCCTCCTGACCCTACCCCCGGTCAGTAGCAAGGCTGACCATGTACCTACCCCCTCAGCCAGACACAACCTGCACAGACACCACTGGCCACCAGAAGAACACAGTGAACTGAGGAACAGGCACCACACACACCAACAGCACACACACAAACCATACAAATGGTCTGATCTGTTCCTATGTGCTGGTTGATCTCACACACGAGTCCCTCATAGCTTGCAACAAACTGTGATCTCCTCAGAGGCTGCCTCTCAAAGCTCTGACTCTACCTGGAAACTGGTCTGGACATCAGCCTCTCCAGCCACTGATTCCCAAACCTGCTCTCTCCAGTATCCTGCCCCCCAGACCTATGGGCTCTGGCTCTCAGTCCTCTGAAGCTACCCACCAGCTACTCTGGACTGAAGTTCACTAACACCACAAACACAGAGAACAGCAAGAACCCTCAACAAGGAAAATAATCAGGAACTGTGTTTAATAAGGTACATTTTCTTATTACATTATTACTGCAGTGATAAGGCACTGAGAAGAACCCTAACAATCAGCAGACTTCTTACACTCCTCTTCTGTTAGATAATCCACAATAACTTTTACACCATCCCACAAGCCCCCTGAGACAAATGATAATCTTGTTCCCCTCAAGGGTTTGTGCTACTCCTTCAATGGTCTATCAACCAATAGTCTGATAGTTTTGGTCTTTGGTATCTTCTTAATCATCTCCCATTCTTCAGAGTCTTGTGTATCTGGGTGTTTAATTTATTACTTGTCCTGTCTTTTGCCCTAGCTTTTCACACAGTATAGCCTTCAACCTGATACACTTGCATAAGGACATGTGGAGTGTAAGAGTACAACAATTTGATGTGTTTTACCCCTTGATGCTAACCAATACAATAGCAACAGTTTTGTGTTTTACAGAACCAAGAAAGATGACCACTCACAAAAAGAAACCAAAGCACAGCTCCATCCAGACAGATACAAAACCTCAGTCAGAGCTCTTGAAGCATTAGGACACAAGACTGCTCCACCACACAGCCTGGCAACATCTTGGATCTTAAAGTATTTATACAATAAGACATGAACTTTGGAAAAGCACAAGCTGTGGCCAGTAACTTCTCCTGCCTTATTTAAATTAGTCCTGCATGTAATGGTGCTGTAATGAGATGTACAACAGGGAGCATACTTGTGATGATGGCTTCCCTGAATACATCTGGTATAGAAGAGAAGCTTGTACACAAACAAGGACACTGTGAAGTGGCAAATACTGTACTTTATACATATCTGCTAAAGACTGCCTAGATCACTAGTCATGAGACAAACTTGAAAGTGAAAATCACCATTAAGTTACAAGCTGTAACAGTCCTGGCAGATTTAGCCCCTCAGTTCAAATGGACTGGCTCTGCCCACCCCTTTCTATTACTTTTCTACCTAATCACAGAACTGTTGAGATTGGAATGGACACCTCTGAAGGTGATGCAAGGAAACTCCTCCAGAGGTCCTGTCCAACTCCCTTGATCAACCAGGGCCACCTAGATATGTGTGCATAGGACCCTGTCCAGCTGGCTTTTGAGTATCTGCAAGGTGGGAGAATCCACAACATCTCTAGGCAATCTGTGCCAGTGGTAAGTCACTCTCAGGTATTTCTATACATTGATAAGATCCCTCTGAGCCACACCTTGTCCAGGCTGAACAGTCCCAGATCACTCAGCCTTTCCCCACAGAAGAGATGCTCCAGTCCCTTCATCATTTCAGGGGCCCTTTGCTAGACATTCTCCAGTATGTTCATGTCTCTCTTGTACCAGGGAGCCCAGAACTCTTGACATACTCCATGTATGGCTTAACCAATGCAGAGCAGAAAACAAAGGATCATCTTCCTTGACGTGCCAGCAGCACTCCTCCCCATGTAGTCCCATCAGAACAAGGACCCATGCTAATACTCTATTTTGTCTAGACAGATCTTTAGTAAAGGACAAAGATGAATGTCAACTACTTTTAATCATCCAATGTGATATCCTCATCCTGCACACACTCTTAATAAGCCTCTTACTAGATTCAGATATGTATTTAACAGAAAACACCCTGGGCCTGAAAGCCAATGACTCTTCAAGAAAAAGGGCAACTGCAGAGGGAAGGATACAGAATGACCTCCCTTAACCCAATCTTACCTATAGGTTAGGAAATCCATTCCTAACAGAGTATAAAGGCAATTCAGCTCCTTCCTAAAGCTGAATACTATGAGAAGCATTTTACCTATAACCATCAAGACACTACCTTTATGTCTCCATGCCCCTTCTGAACAATAACTAACACAACTTCACTGAGAAAGACAGACTCATTTTCAACCAATATCATTCTAGAAAAATCAGAAAGTGAGTAAATATCATGACAACTATTTGGCACATTCTTCCCAGAGAAATTGAGGCTAGAGTAATCTTGCTATCTACACTCATCTTTAAGTGCTAGAATTAATAACTTTTGCCCAACTTAGCCAACCTCATGTGTGATAAAGAAAAAAAATCTGAAAGATATTAAGTCCTCACAAGTTTCACAAAAAAATATTAGGTGAGAGACACTTATCTCTCAGAAAGCAAATCACTATCAAAAAAAGAACATAAACGGTAAGAAACAGTAGAGACTCTATAAGGAAAACTTGTTACTTGTCAATTACAAGAGAATTTTCAGTTTGTTAAACTCTAAAGTATGCAAACAACAAAATAATCACAGGAAACTTGTCCCCTACTCAGTTAACAATATAACTGAAAAGATGAGTAGATGTCAAAGGTGGAGGCTGGGACGAGACCCTCCCTGTTATCCCACCCCCACTGGGAAAGGAAAGGGGATAAGAGAGACAGAGAGACTTGTGGATTGGAAAATAAAACTAAAACTACTTTAATAATAATAATGATAAGTGAAATATGTACAAATACTTACAGATTTGTACAAAACCCAATACCAAACCCAACCCCCCCGCCTTGATGGTAACTATGTCCCCACTGATACCGTGGCAGTAGGCCTCAGCAGCAGATGAGTCAGGCTCAGGGGCTGGATCCTGGCACTGGCTGCAGGAACTTAGGGATCACCACAGTGCAGGAGAAAAGGAAGACCAGAAAGGAAGAACCATCTTGCAAGGGAGAACAACCTGGCAATCCAGCAAGGCAGAGCTGACCCCCAGTTTATATACCAAATATGATGTATATGGGATGGAATACTTTAGTTAGCCAGTTCAGGGTCACCTGTCCTGTCCACTACTCCCTCCCTCCCTGAGGGTGCAGCCTTTACCCTGCACCCCCCAACGTGAGACACAAGATTTAGCAGTGACCTTGCTCTGCATACCAATCCCTGGTAGTAAATCTAAACATGAGGCCTTATCACTGCTAGAAGCTGGCAGTGTCTATGAAAACATGCTGTTTGGTTTAGAAAGTGCAGTTTCTCAGAGGAGTTTTAACTGAAAAGTAAAGTCTCTGAACAGAATTAGTTCTGTTCTAACCCAAACCAGGACAGTAGACAAATAGAGAACAATTAACTAGTAACTGAGGTGAATCTTCTAGTTTACAAGGACAGATTTCAAGAACACAACACCAGCAAAATATCAGAGGGCACTATAAGGATCATGACTCTCACCAACCTGTATTCTTTCCTGACTACTGGTCATCTGGAGTAAAGTCTGAAAGCTGATCCTATTAGTTAATGCACCTGACTTACTGTGAGATGACTAAGGAAACAGTTAAGACACTGACCAGACAAACACACATGATGACTGCAGCACAAGGGTTGAAAAAGACTTGAAAGGTAAGTGGCTGTTTGAAGCCAGCTGAATGTGTAAAAGAGGAATACCCAACCAGAAGTGCCAAACCAGTATGCATTTTGTCAAGCAAGACTAACATATGGTTAGGCAAAACCTGTCAGTAAATATCCTTGGTATTCTTTGCATTATTCTAGCTAGGGATCCACTAGGAGTTGTGAAAATATACAATGGGCATTGGCCAAATGTCTGCCTGATGGCAACAGACAGCAGAAGTTTGGTTCCTCCTGGATAACAGCAATTCTCCATCTTTCGGGCAGAGGGATAGAGCATGCAATTACTATCAGCAGAGGATGTAATTACTACCTTAAGTATTTATATTAGCCAAGGAACTCCTGATCTGTTAGCATCAAATATATTTTGCTATGACACCAGAGTAACTGTAAAGCCCAAAGGGATCTAAAGCTGCTCACATCTACTTAGAGCATGTTCTCATGAGAGAAAAATAACCTGCATGGAAGATGACTTTTTCTTCATAAAAAGCTACTTTCTACATAGTTTATCATAACCTTTGTTAAATATAGTATAAAAATAAGGTCTATACACAATTAAAAGTTAGAAGTGACTAGACCCAAATACAGATCAGTCTTGTTCTGGGTAGTATTCACAGAATCATTGAGGTTTGAAGAGACCTTTAAGATCATCAAGTCCAACCATCAAGCAGTAGCAAAACTAGCTTCTTTTTGCACTAACTTGCTACCTCACCAATACTAAGCCTGTACAGAATGCTCAAGCAGGAGAATAATTATCTACAACAAAGACAATAAGGTTACTGAGGTTGGAAAAATAAACTTGTTTTCAAGTATGTACAAGAGACAATGGAAGAGATTAGGAGAAAACAGAAAACAGCTCCAATAAAATGTCAGTGCAATCACAGTCACCCCACAGCCTATATATAATATTCTTGTAGAAAGCAAGGTTTAATGGGAAATTATTTGTCTAAAAGATTATCTCTGCTCTTTAAGGTCAACTCAGTAAGTCAAAAGAGAAGGGCACATGCAACAAAACACTGATTTATTTGTTTTACAACTTTCTGCACCTGATGCCTTTAGTAAGTGACAAACAAAAACAACTGTATATTTGTCCAAGCTTGTTTGGAAGCACCACTCAGAAAATAAGATGACTACATTTATCCAGCTCTAACTCCTTAGATTATTCCAGTACACACTGAGAAAATAAGGAAAGCATAGATAATTGTTCTGTGGGTAAGCTTGCCTAAAAGACTACATCTGCCTTACTCTAATGGTGTGGGCAGGATAAAAAACAAAGAAGCTTGGATGAACTTGTAACAGCTTTATATTCTTATAACATCTTTGAGCCAGAAAGCCCAACGATGGTAGCACCACAGCTAACAAAAGCAAGTGGGTTTTAGATATAAAGAAGGTCAAAGAGGTGGATGGCATCATCAACAAGGCCACTGACAGCTTATGCTAAGTATCTAAATCAGAAATAATAAATAAGTGAAAAATAATAGCCATAGGCAGGAGAAGGTGACACATGCATGAACATTCAACACTACAAAAAGATGAGTCCAAGGGGGAAGCAATATGAACAGAAGCCAGGCCACCAGCCAAGATCTGAAGCCCCTGACCAGCTGGAGTGCCCTGTTCAGAGGCCATGGCACCAGTCACAGCTTGACAAGAGGAGAAGATAATTTGTTTGATGTGACTCTGTATTCCTCACAGAATGTGTGAGCAGATAATAAAAGAGAAACCCTAAAATGGTTTGGTAGGTGGACCTTGGCTAAGAGCTAAACTCCCACACAGCCATTCACCTACTCCATCTTCTTAACAGGAGAGGAGAAAATAGATCAGAAAGCTCATGGGTCACTTACCAATTATTATTACAGGTGAAACAGTCTCAAGTCGAGGAAAATTTAGTATATCAACAACTAATATAGATCTGAGTGGTGAGAAACAAAGACAAAACCCAAAACACCACCTTCCCACAATCTCTTCTTTCCCAGGCTCAACTTCACTCCTGTATTCCCAATTTCTTTACTCAACTTTGTCAATTAGTGCAGGGTGGATGGGAAATAACAATCAAGATCAGTGTGCAGTGTTTAAGAAATTGCAATGGTTTTAACTATGGGCTCAAAAAAGTATATTAATGGTATGCTGTCACCCAGAGAGTTTATTTGGTGCTGGTTTTTGTTTCTTTGTTTGTTTACACAGAATCACAGAATCATTAGGGTTGGAAAGGAGCCTCAAGATCACCTAGTCCAACCGATAGCCCTACACTACTCTTACCCCTAAATCATCCCCTGAAGAAACACATCTATCCTCTTCTTAAAAACCTCCAGGGATGGGGACTCCACCACCTCCCTGGGCAGCCTATTCCAATATCTCACCACTCTTTCAGGAAAGAAATTCTTCCTAATATCTAATCTAAACCTATCCTGGCACAGCTTAAGCCCATTCCCTCTAGTCCTGTCACTAGTCACAAGGGAGAAGAGGCCAACACCCGCCTCCCTAGAATGGCCTTTCAAAACTTTTGCTGTGTTCCTCTATTAAATAATCTACATATAAACACAAAGCACAAAAAAACCTTACTACCAGTGAGGCAGTATTAAAGATGGAGCTATTTTGTATCACCTAGCAAGAGGCAGTTTTCTGCCATGTAAGGCCCAGTACCTTCCCCCCCTCTCCCCAAGAAAGAGGCACTTCAGCTCTATCCCTGCCGTCCACTGTCCTTTCCTTGTTCTTCACTGAATACCACATCTGTAAAGCACTGTGCTGAGGGCTCCAGAGCTGAACACAGTGCTCCAGATGAGGTCTCACCAGAGCAGAGTACAGTGGCAGAAACACCTCTCTCCATCTGCTGCTCACACTTCTTTTGATGCAGCCCAGGATGTGATTTGCCTTCTGGGCCGCCAGCGTGCACTGCTAGATGATTCACAACACTCCCCTCTTTATTCCTCCCAAAATACTCTCAGATCAGAAGTCCAACTGGACTTAACTGTTTTAAAATGCTTACTCTAAAATTGCCTAGTTGTATTATGAGTCATGAAGTACTATAAGGGTGGAAAGAAAGTAACTACCAGCATCAAGATGTTTCCACTCCAAAGCCCTTTGCTTCTTACACAGGAGCACCAGAGAACACAGCAAGCAGATGAACCCCAAGATTTTCATTTGTTCAGTAAAAATAATCTACAGAAACAATTTCAGTGAAGTCTAGAAGCAGGTTTCAAAAGAAAGAGTGTAATTTGCCTTTGAAATGCCACATTAAAATATCTAACAAGACAAAACATTACTTTATTTGACAGATAACAGGCTAATTTTAAATGTAAATATATTCTAAACTAATTCATAGCTCTTATTCTTTCACCTGCATCCTCTGTTACATTTCTTTTACTTAGTATCCATGCAATAGGAGATATCAACAACTTCTGAGAAACAAGTATTTGCTTTCTGTCCCCAAAGGGTGTTATTCAGCCAGTGTTCTACAGTAGTGCCTGCGAGACACAACTGTTCCCAAAATGACTTTAAAAGCTTGTCATTTGGAATAAGAACCCATGAATAGTTTTGTTCATTCATTCTGACAGCTGGTGGGATTCTTACCACTCTTTAAAGAAGTCATTCAACATTTTCATGTAGTGCAAAGAGGATTCCTCTGATAAACAGTTCAGTTTCAAAGGGAGGGCAGGAGGGTTGTTGGGATCTCTGCATTTTTAAGTGTATTTTTATTGTCTACACATCAAAAGGATGGAGTAAAGAGAAACACAAATCCTTTGGGTTTAACAAAGCTGGTAACAGAACAACCTTCACCTCATTTTGGCAGCACAACTAGGAAAACAATAGGGAAAACTCATGGGATTTTCTGTTACTAAAGAAGCTCTAAGAGCTACATTCAAATTTAATCCATTTCTTTCATATGTACATATATAAAGGTTGTAGTCATTAATAAGCTATGTAATTTTGCTTAACTTGTGACACATGATAATAAAAAAAACCTTTTGCTTTCTGGTATTTGTTCAAGACTACAGATTATTGAAATTAAACATCAATCCTTACATGCAGGAAAATCCTAGTTATTTACATTAAAAGGAAATTGTTTACACAAATACAGGAAAAAAAATATTGCTAAGAAGAATTTTGACAAGCTACATGCAAATTGAAACTCTGTATCTTCATTGGTCTGTTCTTCCCTGATATGACTTCTTATTTTCTGCCTCAACTTGATGCAAGAGAATGAACAGCTAGTCACTGTCCTCTCAAAAACTACAAAGCACATACAAGCCTTTACAAATTTTGACCTATAGCTGGGAACTTCCCTGTGACCCTGGGTGCTGAATTGCCTTTCAAAATCCATTTTTGCTACAAAACATCTATATCACAGTACTTTTGTGCCTCCTCTCTCAGACAGAAGAGGCATCATCAGACAGATGAGATGATACAAAACATTTACATATATACTTACACTTGATACACTACCAAATGTGCATAACCCATGGAGAATCTATGGAAAAACCCTCCTGGTTTTCTATTTCACAGTAACAGAAGCTCCAAGGAATAACAAAAACAAGTAGGGAACTGCTGGGCAAACACAGGTGGAAGAAGAGAGTCTACAGGTCATGGAAGGAGGGGCTGGCTACATGGGAAGAGTACAAGACTGTTGGCAGAGGTTGTAGGGAGGCAACTAGGAAAGCTAAGGCCTCTC
>VWZX01010894.1:37795-78401 GCA_013399015.1 Galbula dea
GAGGAGGCTAAGGGGTGACTTCATTTATTCTTATAAATAAACTGGAACAGATTCCCCAGAGAGGCTGTGGAGTCTCCTTCTCTGGAGACATTCCAAACCTGTCTAGACACACTTCTGTTTGACCTGGGCTAGGGAATCCTGCTGTGGCAGGGGGGTTGGACTAGATGATCTTTTGAGGTCCCTTCCAGCTCCTAACATTCTGTGATACACTTGTATTAAACATTTTAAAACATACCCTCTTCCTGGCCCACACTCATGTTTGTTGCAGCCTTTTTTCCTGTTAACCCAAACTGTTAATCCAGACTGTAAGTGTAACTGAAGATACTACAGCTTAATTTAGGTCTCAGTGCTATAAAATGTGTTATTTATAAAAAGCTGCAACTTTCTGTGTATCTGTAGAGTAAGTCTATAAAAGCATGTGATATGCTAGCCACCATTTAACACCTAACCAAGGATCATGAGAAGCAAGAATTACAGACAGTGGGGACAATGAAAAATCACCATGGTGAATGCTGGTGCAGTTACTCTTGCATTGTTTGTCATTTTTCTCTCACATAGAATTTATGATTACATTGCATAGCTTCCAAAAAGTTCGTCTCTCCCCTTTACTTCCAAATCAGCTTTTAGCAAGGCAACAAAGCAAGAAAAGAATGCAAGATAGGCACCCTAAAGTGTAATGCAGAAAATTCCACAGTTCTTTCAACACACAAGGCTGGAGATGAGCAGTAAGGATGAGTTAGAGAAAGAAAGTCTGATTTCAAGAGCTAGGCAAGAGCATGTACTCCACAGAGCTCTCAAGAAGAAACTTTGTCCAACAGAAGTGACAAAGTAAGTTACCAGAGCAACTAGAGAAAGAGCCAAGCAAGAATAAGCACACTATTTCTATTCTACAGGAACTGAAATTTAGCATAACTGAAAGTCATGACAAAAGTGGCATGCTCTTCAGAAATGTTATCAAAATCTGTCAGGATTTGACCATATTTCTTTAAATGTGTCAGTGAGGCAGCAATGCTGCTTTTCAACAATCACAAATCCATTTATTAAGCCCAGTGAATAACTGTTCTGTTCTAAAAGCAACTACATCACTTGAAAGAATTGGTTTAGACAAAGCACATCTAAGATTTATGCTCCTTCACTGAACTTTGTAGGCAAGATTCAACATATTCATTTCAAGGGAAGTTTGTGATTTACTGTACATAACAGTGGGAGGTAAATTGTGTCTCTTGAACCATACATAAAACTAGTCAGTGCCTGAAACTTAGATCACAATAATAAACCTCTACCAATGTGTAGAGAAGTGGGAAATCCAAGTCCCCACCATCACAGAAGGGATTCAAAGAACTGTGCATTCAATATATGGCCTAACATCTTTGCTAGCATTTCTCTTTATTATATATATTTTGGTTTAAAGCTTTTTAGTTCCCTGACTTTGTCAGATGCTTCCCCAGGAGTATAATTATTAGCTTGAGCTCAAATTCCTTGCAGTTATTCAACTTACCACTGGCAATCTGGAATCTTTCATTTGTCACTACAATAAAACAAACTGATCATTAATTTTAACTTATCCAAAGTGTTTCAAAGAGAAAGTCCATATCAGGCACTGTTAGCAGTTTTGTCTAACAAGTTTCAGCAAAGGCCTGAAACACTGGCACAGGCAGACTGCTGGGTCTGGGGTCTTGCCTGTTAAGGTGACAGCTTAGCAGTAAACTGCCAAAACCTGAACTTTCTCCAAGAAAAAGACAGAACACAGCAGACAAAATATCTGCCATTAACTCCAGCATAAACCAAGTACAGACAGACCCTACTACAGCAATCATCTAGCAACTGCCTAGGAGTCACAAAAGGTTGTAAGGAAAGAATTGGGAGAAAGCTAAATTCTAACAGTGTCATCTTGAAATTCAGGCTTCTGGTTACCTACCAGCCTCATTCACCATTACAGTTCTTTCTTGATGATCATAGTGCATCAGTCTCAACTTACTGTTACCAGTATATTAATAAATATTTGTGGCATGACCTTAAACAGGTACTATACTAACTGACACGCTGCCAGGTTATTGTACCTATCACAAAACACAGAAATGACAATGCAATTCCTGCTAATATATTCTATTCCAACAGCTCTTCTGAAATTTGGGAAACCTCTCAAAAGTTATGCAAGCCTTCCACATGCTTCAAATCCTATACATCTTGTTTTGTTAGTTTTTCAGTCATGAAACACCTGCATGGATTTGAAGATGGAAGGATTTCCACATCAATCAAACTGAACAGAGACCACAGCAATTGTTTAAGCTGCAAATTCAGTACAAAGCCATGTATTTCATAGTAGATTCAAGAAACAGTCATATTTCACTTAAGACTCCTAGTACTATTTATAATTATCTTATGCTAACGGTCTCTGGAAGAAGCACAGGTACTTTAATTAGAAGAGCAGATAAAATACTGAAGGATGGCTTCCAGAAGAAAGCCAAAAATTGGACAATTAAGAGGCTGTGGCCAAAAGAAGGTCCACAAAGAAAAATCCAGTGAGTTTTCCCATATTGCAGGTAATCACTCCACATACAAGCTTGAGCCCTCTGACATATAAGCACACACTCCAAGTCAGTTCTCTTGATTTCCCTTCTCCCACTCAAAATACCACCATTTTATTCAGTAGACCTGTGCCTTAGACAATCACCTTACTATATAAAAGTGCTCAGAAATTAAGAGCAGCAGCTTCTCTACAAAACTCCCAGCAAACCTTCATCTGAGAAATTAGGAGGACAAAGTCACTGTCATCCCATTCTACCCTGCACTGCCAGAGTTATCACCTCACTAAGTTTGTATGTGCATATTATCAAAATCATCTATTTGTGTTCCAGTGAATTACTTTACATTAACACTGGGAACACAACACCTGAAATGAATTTCAAGTGGCAAGACCATCATCAATCATACTTTCTCAACATTAATGCCCCTACACAAAGCCTTCTGCTTCAATGCTTGAAAACATAGGTGTTTGCAGGAAAAAAAATGGTTTGCAGGTGGTGCCATGTATACTGATGCTTTCCCCAAACTAGGGGGTTCTTTGAACATATAGCACAAATCAACAAAACAGCACACTTGACCAATATTTAAAAGACAATTCATTACAAATATTAGTAAAGCTAGAAGCAACTTACACAAACCACATGTCTAATAATTTGGGAGATTACATGACAAATATGGAAAGGAATAAACAAAAAATACATTAAAATTAGAAAACAACAGTGAGGTCTTCCTGTTGGGGCAAGTCCTCCAAACCCAATCATGTATTTTCTCAGATTACACAAGATCATACTGCAAAGTAAAATGTCTAGGCATGAAATGAAGAAGTAATACATGCTATCAAGATTGTCTATATTAACAATGGAATCTTGATCTATTATGGTACCAGTTTCTGTTCTTTTCAATGAATATCTTAATTTGCAAACAGTAAGATCCTAAATGATGTTCTGACAAAGTATTTTCACAAAATCAAAGTTTTGCAGCAGAGTTATAATACAAAGACCAGCCAAGTGATTACTTTAATTGCTAGGCTCAAGATGGCAGGAAAGAGGCTGGATTTAAATAAAAGTATGCCAAATCTACTGAAAAAATACCATTAGAATATGAAGGGAAAGTTCAGTTGCTAATGGAAACATCTCAGACAGAGTCAAGTTTTTCCAATATCTATTCTCCTTGCCTCTGGAATGTATCCAAGGGCTGTTTCAGAGACAGAGCCCAGGGAAAACAGAAGCTAACACAATGCATAAGCTGGAATCAGAGTGATGAACCTCTTTTCCTCCAGTATTAAACGTCAGCAGATCTACAAGCCTAGAGACCAAAAATTAAAAGAAGACAAGGTTAAGCCACCACAATCTAGGGGCAAAACTCACCCAGCTGCTCACTCACTCCCCCTCCTCCTGGGACAGGGTGGAAATAGGATGAGAATGCTCACAGGTCATAACAGACAGAGAGACTGCTCACAAATTACCACTGCAGGCAAAACAGACTCCACATGGGGAAGAAATAATGTCATTTACTGTCAATTAAAATAAACTCTGGCAGTGACAAACAGAGACAAACATGAAATCAATGCCTCTCCTCCCCTCTGTCAAGCCAACCTTTACTCCTTTGCTGCCAACTTCTCCACCTCCCACCCTGAGCAGCACATAGGGTAGAGCGTAGGCACAGCTATGGCTGGTCCACAACAGCTCCTCTGCAGCTCCTACCTGCTCACATACTCCCCCTGCTCTAGCATGTGGTCTCTCCCACGGGCTGCAGTCCTTCAGGAAACAAAACTGTGCTTCAGCAAGGGCTCTCCACAGCCTGCAGCTCTTTCAGGAACTCTCCACCTGTTCCACTGTGGGGTCCTCATGGATGCCATGAGCTCCAGCATCATGGAGCTGCTCCTCTAACCTTGGTGTTCCCTCTGCCGCTTCTCAGATCTCTTAGTTCACCTCCTCTCCTCTTCTCTCTGCAGGGTGCTTTTCCCTTTCTGTAATACATTTCCCCAAGGCACCAGCCCTTTGGCTGCTGGGCTCAGCTGTGCCCTGCAGGGGATTAGTTGGAATCAGCCGTGTCCAGCAGGGGACAGCCTCAGCCTCTCCTCAGAGGCCTCCCTGCATCCCTCCATGGCCAGCACTGAGCACCTGCACCCAGTACACAGGTTTAACTGAGACTACAAGTGCTATTTTAACAATAAAAAGAGCATTTTATGTGCTCTACCTAAACCCATCATCTCTACATAAAGGATTTTCTACTCAATCACACAGGAAGATCTGTATCAGACAGTAAGTACTAAATGGTACCACCAGAAAAGTAGTTCAAAAAACCTAAACACATCATCAGAAATCATGTCATTTCTGGGGGTGAGACATTACAGGGAAGCTCACACTGAATGATGCAAACGTTTTCAGCAGGTGGGAGACACTGTCCAACACTTTAACCACATGGGGCAGGAACTGTGGAGATAAACTGCTGCCCAGGACAAACTCCTGCTCAAAGAAGTCAGACAACTGCTAATGCAATATTAAGTCATCTTCTCAGTTACTTGAGGACACTGCTGATAAAGGCAAGTCCTAGGCTTATGATTCAGCAATCTGGTTTAGCCTTTCCCCCTTTTCTCCTATTTCATGTTTCTCTGGAGCAATCCTTCTTTGCCAGTGTAACAGCTCTGGTATGGTTCTGTGGGTCTGAACCATGAGCTAAACCAAATCTTCTGATTTCAAGAAATCAAGAACTGAAACAACTACCCTCAAAAAAGGAGGTCCAATACTGCCAATAGTTTCACAACCTAAGTTCACTACATGGCTATAACTGAAATTACCAAAATGTAGCATAGCATTAAAGCTCATTGTCAACATATCAACTCTTCCTCATTATATTTCTCTTTCTAATCCCATCTAGAATCACCCTGTAACATGCAGGATGTGGCAAGAGGAGCCTGCAATGGTAGTTACCAATGTTAACTAGGTTAAGTGACCACACAAATTATTCAGTAATTTGGAGACCTAAGAGGAGGTTTAGCACAGACACATGTGTGGCATTAAGGCCCATGAAATGTTAACAGTTTCAGAGCATTGTGGAAAAGACAGAGAAGGTGTTCACCATGAAAACATTCCCCTGGAGTGACACCTTCCTCCAAAAAGCTGTCCTGTGGCTGCTGAGAGTAGCACCAATAAACCTCCAAGAGGCAAAACATATACTACATTACAAATAATCAGTAATACCAAACAAACCACCCACACTGGAAAACTATGCTGCTTTAATGTTGAAGAACTGAACCACTTATGAGAGCTGTAGAAAAGATTCCTCAAAACTACATGCCTGAAAGACTCTCTTTCCAGTTACCTATATTCAGGGTATTTTGTCCCTTAGAAGCTTCTAACAGACTGTCAAAGCCACAAGTATTGGCTGAAGTCAAACCACCCTACAAAGGACAAAATATTTAGCCTCATTTTATTACCTTGTGAAGATACAAACCCCTCCTTTTAGAAATAGCATGAAAGCCCAATTTGGATTGTTACACTTTCAAGATCTTTAATTCTCAAATTCTAATAAAAGAATAGCTCATTAGAAAGTGCTGAGAACAAAACACAAACAGCCAGATGCTGCAGAAACATTAAAACACACTCCCAAAACCACACATAAGTAATGCTTACCAAAGTAGTCATGTTATCAAATACATTAATTAAAGAGGCAAATAACAATTGAGTGATTCTGTTT
The DNA here is from genome assembly GCA_013399015.1 of Galbula dea. Taxonomy (NCBI): domain Eukaryota; kingdom Metazoa; phylum Chordata; class Aves; order Piciformes; family Galbulidae; genus Galbula; species Galbula dea. The sequence continues at coordinate 44,021 of VWZX01010894.1, forward strand.
AAGGCTCTACTACTTCTTAATTAGTCTAGTCATGCCACAACTACTGTATGACACACAACTACTGTGCAAGGTCATGAAGACCTCTATACTATCATAGCACTTGAAATTCAGCACATGTCTCTGTGGATTTCTCCTTTGCAGCAGACACAAATATCCATGTGCTACAACAGCATTACCAAGCACTATTAAACCAGCTGTACTTGCAGAACTTAGGCCTAGATCAAATAGTATTTCCACAACTACTGTTTACATACAACAGTGGAAGCGTGCTACTGCATCATAACTTCTGTTGACAGGTAACTCTTCACTCCAAACAATGCTGAGGAAAAACATTCAAGATTATCCTCCTAATTTGCATGTCGTGGAACACAGCCTGGCTGAGGGAACAGAGTGCACTGTCAGCAAGTTTGCTGATGACACTAAACTGGGTGGAGTGGCTGACACACCAGAGGGTTGTGCTGCCATTCAGCGAGACTTAGACAGGCTGGAGAGTTGGGCAGGGAGAAATGTAATGAGATTCAACATGGGCAAGTGTGGAGTCTTGCACCTGGGAAAGACCAACCCCATGGATCAGTATAGGTTGGGGACTGACCTATTAATTAGAGAGCAGTGAAGGTGAAAGGGATCCAGGGGTCCTGGCAGATGGAAGGATGAGCATGAGTCAGCAGTGTGCTCTTGTGGCCAAGAAGGCCAGTAGTATTCTGGGGTGGATTAGAAGGGGTGTGGTTAGTAGGTCAAGAGAGGATCTTCTCCCCCTTTACTCTACCCTGGTGAGGCTGCATCTGGAATATTGTGTCCAGTCCTGGGCCCCTCAGGTGAAGAAGGATAGGGAACTGCTGGAAAGAGTCCAGCACAGAGCCACCAAGATGATGAAGGGGCTGGAACATCTTCCTTCTGAGGAAAGGCTGAGGGAGCTGGGTCTCTTTAGCTCAGAGCAGAGGAGACTAACAGGTGACCTCGACTCCGCTTTTAAATGTGTGAAGGGTGGCTGTCAGGGGGACGGGGTCAGGGTCTTCTTGGTGGAGCTCAGTGACAAGACAAGAGGCAACGGCTGTAAGCTGAAGCATAGGAGGTTCCATGTGAATATAAGAAATTTTTTGTACTGAGCCCTGGCACAGACTGCCCAGAGAGGCTGTGGAGTCTCCTTCTCTGGAGAGATTCCAAACCCGTCTGGACACGCTTCTGTGTGACCTGGTTTAGGGAATCCTTCTGTGGCAAGGGGGTTGGACTAGATGATCTTTTGAGGTCTCTTCTACCTCCTAATATTCTGTGATTCTTTGATTAGGCTTTGAAAACATTTTTTAAAAGAATCCAAATTGCCTTCATGTTATTCAATGTTGTATTTTTTAGGATGAAAATTCTGTGCATTATACACAATTACCACTTTTTTTTTTTACCAAGAGTCCAATATTGTGTAACTAGCAATCCCTAAATTGGTAACCAAATTACTAACAGAGGAACAGTCACATATGGTATTTTCCATAGGTGTCCTAACTGGATTTGATACCTCAAACATTCACACAATGAAGACTGTATTTTTGCCTGACATGTTCTGACTTATCCTCATTTCACTTCTGACTACCCAAAGGGAGGAAAAAAAAAAAAAGGAGGGGGGAAAAAAAAAACAAAACACAAATCACTGCTGTAAAGTGTTATTGGAGAAAAGATTGTTGAGAAGAGAAGAAACAGTTGTCTGCATGGGGTTAACATTCTGAATAAAAAGTCATTACTTTCCATGTGGAAAATCATCTTAAAACCATCTAGCAGTAATTTCTCTACAATGCATATCACATGACAAATTCCACTTTTAATCAATGAACTCTCAGCTCATAATGAGCTCATAAGCAGCTCATAATGAAAGGGTTGTGATCCTACTAGGTATCCTGTTCCTACTGCACAACATCCTGAACCCTACCATCTCATGGTCACTGCAGCCAAGGTTGCCCTCAACCTCTACCTTTCCAACCAGACCCTCCTTGTTAGTGAGTAACAGGTCCAGCAGCACTCCTCTCCTAGATGGTTCATCCAACATTTCTAAGATTGTCACTAAACAATGCCACAGAAGTTGGAAACACATCCCACTTACTGCCAAGGCCTTAGATAGCTTTGTCCTGTAGTTGTTCAGAACAATGGCATCAATGTCCTTCAGCGGCACGTAGGCAAAGCCGTCCTTAATAAACACTCTCCTCGCTCTGAAGAGATCCACAGCATCTGCCAACCCAACCTGGGAGAGAAGAGAAACCCACACTGGGCAACAGCAAAACAATGCAGCAACAAGGTTTCAAATTCTAAGCTCAAGATGGAGCAGGAAAGCTTTAAGTCCTTCTCTGTCTTTTAACAAACCTCTTCAGAGGTAAAACACCAAGATTTTTAAGCTAAACATTGACTTTGGAATCGCTGATCATTAACAGTTTACTTACAGAAAGCCATGCAACTAGGCAAAAAAAAGCTACTTTAAAGTTTATAGCTAGGATTATTAACCAAATTATGTAGTGTTGCATCACTTACTGATTTGATATTTGAAAATGGACTTGTGTTGCAGACATCTTGAAACACATGATACATGTAAGCTACATATAAAAGGTATTAGAAACAGACTGGGAACCCAACAAAGTTGGCTTCAAAGAAGAATTAAGGCTAAATTAGATACTTCCTCTTGCCTTGCTCTCTTGCAGAAAGAATTTCAGACCAACAGAATCAGACCAAACCTAGTTTCAGCAACAGTTGTTTGAGAATGTCTCCATCCTGAATGGTCTGTCAGCCAGGCAAGTCATTTGTCTGGGAAACTTCAGACCATTTTTGTGCTGAAGGACAAGGGATGGCAGAAGGCAAGACACTAATTGCAGTTTAAAGCTCCCTTCATTCTCCCAGTTCCATTAAATGCCTGTCTGTGGAACTCAGCAATTTCTACTTACCTTATAAAACATTTGTTCTTTCACTTTAACCATGCTGAAGCCAGGGGTTGATGTACACAGCTCATTTGCCAACTCATTTTTCAGGTCTTCACTGATCTAAAATTAATAGCTTGTTTTAAAACTGATGAACTACTTGAAAGCCAGCTGCTTTAAAAAAAATAACATAACATGAGCCAAAAGATTAGGTAATCTGCAAATATATCACCACTTTAGTTGACAGGGGAAAGAGAATTACATATTCAGCAAGTGATCATCATTAATTAATAATTAAACCAGCAAAACACCAGTGGTCAATAGTGTTAAATCAACTTCCTTCTGAAGCAGCAGGTCAGATTTTAAAATATAGTAATTTTAAACACTAACAAAAAGCTATAAAAATACCCTTTTTAGAAGCCAATCTCTTCAAGAAAACTTATGACTATCCCTGCTCATATCTAGTTACTCTATGCATTAAAACAAAGCATGACTCAAATGCAATTAGTAAATAATTTTGTCAGATTTTTAACAAAAACATGTTTCTGCTCACAGACATTTTTGTTTTAATGACATTTCATCTTATATCATGAATTTATCTTCTTTTTTATGAGGAGAGAGAACAATGATACACTCATTGTTCTCTGAACACTGGTGCTTTTCCAGCTCTTGCAAGCAGGTAAGTTAAGCAGCAAAGCTCTAATTGAACAACTTCAAGTATTTAAGCCAAGAATTCTAGCTTGAAAAATCATGGGCAATACTACACTTCCTAATATAAAAACTGAAATAATTCATATACATAAAAATATATACACATGATACTTTTTGACTACTTAATGCAACAAATACAGCAGAAGTGTCACATTTTAAAAGAGCATATTGTAATGATTTTAATAGTCAATGAATCTTTTGGGAGTTGTAGTCAACAGAATACCATTAAGAACAAAATTTGAGATGAAGTTTTTCTGCTTTAAATCATGATTAAGCTCAGGCTTTAAAACCAGAAAAAAATATAAAAATTAAAAATTAATTCCTAAATAAGGCACTCTGATAAAACAGATCATCCACACTGATGATCCAGCAATGATACCTAGTAACTCAACTACATGCAGCAGTCTTAAGTATTTGCACAATATGCTTCTGATAAAGTATAATGGAAGTTGTCCCTGGGATTAAATATTAAGCAACACAAAATACCTTCCCAAAACACAAACACAGAAGTCACTCACAGAAGTGTGACACATTGACACTGCTCTACATAAACTGGACATGTGCTGCAATACCTATGGAGAGATGACAGGAACCTTCCCCATCTAGGTAGTGTGGCCGAGCGGTCTAAGGCGCTGGATTAAGGCTCCAGTCTCTTCGGGGGCGTGGGTTCGAATCCCACCGCTGCCAAGAACCTTTTATTGAATCCAGTTCTGGAGCCCCTGCTCCAAGAGGGACATGGGGGTGCTGGAGCGAGTCCAGAGAAGGGCCAGGAGAATGATCAGAGGACTGGAGCACCTCTCCTACAAGGACAGACTGAGAGAGTTGGGGTTGCTCAGTCTGCAGAGGAGAAGGCTCCCAGGAGACCTTCCTGTGGCCTTCCAGTATCTGAAGGGGGCTACAAGAAAGCTGGGGAGGGACTTTTGAGGAGGTCAGACAGTAATAGAACCAGGGGAAATGGCTGTAAGCTAAAGGAGGGCAGACTTAGGTTGGATATTAGGAGGAAGTTCTTCACTATGAGGGTGGTTAAGACAGTGGAACAGGTTGCCCAGAGAAGTTGTGGAAGCCTCATCCCTGGGAGCTTTTAAGGCAAGGCTGTATGGGGCCCTGGGCAACCTGATCTAGTGGATGGTGTCCCTGGCAGGCAGGGGGGTTGGAACAAGATGATCTTTGAGGTCCCTTCCAACTCTGACCAGTCTATGATTCTATTCTATGATATAAGGCTGCATCAAGATAGCTTTTAGGGACTACTCAGGGACCAAGCCAAGCCTATCACATGCAACAGACACCCACACTCCAAATGTAAGATAAAAGAGAAACTCAGTGCCCTTCCTCTCCATGGAAAGGGATGTGTGTAAACCATTCAGTTTCTTCTCTAACTGGAGCAGAATATCTAATTTGTTGAGTAACACTGGTAGGTAGTTAAACTGGCATTTAAACAAGAACTTTTTTCCTTCTCTGTTGAAAAACTGTAACACAACAAAATACTCCCCTTGGAAGTCATAGGAAGGATACTTAAATTCCACAGGTGGAAGAGTAGCTCAGCAAATTCCCTCTATGAGAGTGATTTCATAGAGGCATGTGAAATAGGGAAAGCAGCAATGTCTTAAAGGCTAATAGGTTCCCCTGTCTGCATCTTGATGCAATCTGTAGTACCCTCTCAGGAAAATCAGCTTTAAAAAGCAATAATAAAGCTGCCAGCAAGGCAGAAGAATGTGACTTTGAAGACAGAGGAAATCCACAGTAGCATTATATTTCTGCACCTGAAAAATCTCAGGGGGAAAACCTGAGGAAAAAGCCTGTAAGGAAACTCTTTCCTTTACCAAAGGAAGCTGTATCCAAACAATTAAATATGTGTGGAAATGATGCAAGAAACCACTTTTGAAATCAAATACTCTCACAATCCTATTCTTGTTAATCTGAAAGGTTCCTCCTTTTCCAATGTGACATCCTGGAACCATACACAAATTACACACTGTGCTACCAAACCCCTGCCAGTCCTTCCAGATGATCCATTTCTTGTTCAAGGAAGTATAAATCTAAGCCACCACATCAGCCCAGCAACTTGCCTTTGCCCTAGTATAGACCAAATTGTTCATTTTAATTCCAGAACAGTGACTTCTATTTCTCAGATGTAAGTGTTCTGTGCTTTCTCAGTAGAAACTGCTTAAGAGAGCCCAGTTTACTATGTCATTCCAAACCCTCAGTGATTCCTTCTAGGATATCTCACTTCAACCAACCAATCAAGTCAACCATAGGTTGTTGGTTTGTTTTTTTTACAGAATCTGGCCATTAAAACAGTCCAGTGACTGTCTACCAGACAGGCCTGCAATACTAAGGGGAGAATGAGAAGAGGGAAAGGCAAAGATCCCTTGGTTATTTGTTCTTCCAAACATAATTAGCTCATTTTCATCAACCATCATCATTACTACATGGGATGTTTATTTCATAAACTAGACAGAAAATAATTATACTAACTCAAAACTTCACAAGTTGCCCAGATGCTTCTTTATTAGTAATTTCTAATTAGTAACTGGATTAAAAAACCCACAACAACTATTGCAAAATAACATTTATCACACAAATAAATAAAAGCTGTTGAATGATTTACTTCTTGGGACTTCAAGCACCTTATAGGTTAAGCAAACATTTTGTTCCTTGACTTTTCACCAAATTCACATCACCTTCATGTTTGCAGCTAATGGAGAGAGAGGAAGAAGAATCAAGGATATCTCTAGCCCCTAACTAAAGCTGGGAGATGAATCCAAAACAAATCTAAAAATAAAACCTTGCTTCCCTGAAGACTGAAACATTAAAAATAACCTTGCATGGGCATTAAAATTTCATCATTTTCACATAAAAATGTGTAATACTGACTGAAGATGCAATGCAATGAAAATAAGCCCCTTAGAGTCTAAACTCAGAGTCAAGCTTTCAGTCAGGTCATGCCTGTTCCAGACAATTGTTCTGAGGGTGTCACCTGGTGGTGGTCATCTAGTGCTCCACATTGAAATGATGTAACTCACCCAGGGAGAAAAAAAACTCACTAGTGTTGCCTCATTAGTTGTATTGCCAGTCTAATAAACAAACTGCTTATCACTGAAGTCAGTCTCTGCTTTGCACAAGCAAAGAACTTCCCCCTGCCAGTGCCAGTGGGTCTCCTGTCATAGCCTGAAACAACTCAACACTTCACTGCAAGTTTTTGGGACTTGGAAAAAATCAAGACATAAAAAGGGAAAGCATGAGAGGAAAGGAAGGAAGGAAGGATTTGAGACAAGTTGCATTATTTCTAGTTTTCTTGCTTTCTACATGCAGTTTATTTGTTGATTTTTAATCACAGAATTGTCCTGGAAACACAAAGACACATACATTTAGATTAAAATATGAATAATTTAATATGCAAGGCTTGCTTAAACAAACACTGGAAATGAGGCAGTCCAAAAAAAATCTAAAATAGATTTGATCTCCCTTCTCTGCTTTAATGAAGAGATAAAGATGCATGCACACATTATACTACTACATATGCAAAACCTCTTCATTTTGCTGTTTCTAAGCCTCCCAGTAAAGAGCAAGAACTCATTGTACAAGCCCCTTCCTCTTCCAAGACTCTGCTTCAGGGATTTACATGCATATTGTCACTTAAAATCCAACAATTTAAACCTTGCTTTTAGCCACTGAGATGACACCAGTCTCTCAATGCTGCACTGTATTACAATAGTGTAATATTCTTGTAATTGAAGTATATATGAAACAGACAGAACAGGCATTTCCTAGTCAACCTCCTCCATAGCCACACATCACAGTGCCAACCAAGCTACAAGAAAGCTGGGGAGGGACTTTTTAGGAGGTCAGACAGTGATAGAACAAGGGGAAATGGCTGTAAGCTAGAGGAGGGTAGATTTAGGTTAGATATTAGGAGGAAGTTCTTCACTGTGAGGGTGGTTAGACAGTGGAACAGGTTGTCCAGAGAGGCTGTGGAAGCCTCATCCCTGGAAGTTTTAAGGCAAGGCTTGATGGGGCCCTGGGCAACCTGATCTAGTGGATGGTGTCCCTGCCAGGCAGGGGGTTGGAACTAGATGATCTTTGAGGTCCCTTCCAACTCTGACAACTCTATGATTCTACAGTTCTAAGCTGGAACTAGTACACAAAAATATTAACCTAGATACCATTAAAGAATATACATTTACATTGTATTCAGCCAGTTAATGAACAGGGCATCATTCCCAGCTGCCCTACTAATTAAAAGCATGAAGAGTCTTAAAGCATTCCAGAGGCTCCCTAAATCTGTTGTTCACAAATGTGATGACATTTCTTGAGAGTTATCAATTCCATTTTTGCCAGGCACAAATGAATTAAGAAAATAATTGTATTTTCCATGGTACTACAATTTACTGCTTTAACTCAAGTTCAGATTGCCAGCATCCCTAAAAATATAAAGGGCTGCATTTTTCTTATCCATCAACTGAAAAGTTGCTTGGCCTTTTTTTAAAGTCAGGCTGGGCACAGAAAGGACATTTTATCAATCTTCCTCAACTATGCAGCTAGTCCATATTTACCATCATCACAGAGAAACTCAGTGACAGAGGTCCAACTTCCTACACTCCTGACAAACATTTCCCTGCTTTCCATGGAAAGGAAAGCTGAAAGGCTGCCTAGAGAGGCTGTGGAGTCTCCTCCTCTGGAGAGATTCCAAACCCATCTGGATGTGCTTCTGTGTGACCTGGTCTAGGGAATCCTGCTGTGGCAGGGGGGTTGGACTAGATGATCTTTCCAGGTCCCTTCCACATTCTGTGAAAACAATTACTACAGATTGTTCTAGAAGCACACACACACACACATAATAGAGTCACATGTCTGAAGAGCTAACAGAAGGTCCTCATGAGAAACACAGCAAACAGCTTTCTTCCATTTACAAATCAGGATGCTGAAGTCAGACTCAATTTTACAGTGACTTGTTAACAAGGATTTCTCCAGACACAACCAGAGGATTGGCAGGGAAGAGTGCTTCAGTGTGTGGAGATCATTTTATGAAGCTTACATCCAAAACAAAGCTAGAAAGTTCTACTTGCAGTGTTAAGTTCACCTTGCACAACCTATCTCACCATCTTCCATGTGCTGGACTAAGAACAATGTCAGCATTTCCAAAGTTACTGCACTCACTGCTAAGTGAAAAAGAAATCAATTTTGGAAACATTCTTAACCTCAATCACTAAAAAAGGACTTAACACTTGGATTATCCAAATCATTTTTCTTCTTGAATAAGATACAAGTATCATTTGCAAAAACACACTACTAATTTCCCAATCTTCTCTTCCATAATGATCCAAAAGACCCTCTAAAATATTTACAGATAAAGAGAGGACACTTGATGACACCATTCTCCTTCTCTATAAAAATGACTGATCACTAAGGACTGAGGATCTACAATAATCAGGGTAGGACTTGCTATTCTGTCATCATTTCCAAGCCATTAGATAAATGTGCTGGAGCAGATTATCACACAAGTAGCATGAGTATCCTTCCCACCTTTCCTATCATAAGCTAAAGAATATGGTGCAGGAGACACCTGCTCTCCACTGTGTTTCAGACACAGCTGCCATTGCATGCTGCTTTAGGACACCAGGGTTACTGCAGAACACCTGCATAAGGATTCAGACTCTATTCCAAATGTTGCCTGGTTACTTTCAGCCAGATTAGGAGGAAGGATGTCTCTGTTCATCATCTCATTTTTACTGAGGCCTTGCTTGCAACTTTTATTTCAAAGCATGTAAGTTGTTCAAAGCAGAAAGAGAAGCCACTTCCAACCAGAAGGAGCATCTGTAGTACCCAGTACAGAGGGACTCAGCCTCACAGAGTGCTCTGAAAGTCCCATTTAACTCAAATGATTGACCACACAAAGCTATTTAGTAAGAATCACAGTGCTCTAGTGGACTTTAAGGGGCATAAAGTACTGCACAGTTTGTGGTTTAGTCTGACTTTAGTTTCACAAGTCAATTTTTAAGCAACAAAAACTATCTTCTAAGGGTTCCTTTAGATTTCTGCAAATAATCAGCATCTGTTTCTAATCAAACCAAGATGATTACCAAATTTAAACCTTTAATTAGCTTTTTGCATCATTTACAAACTGCTGTGCATTATGTTTATGAAGGTGAAAAGGGAAATCCCCAGCAGCTATGTACTTTTCAATCATGTTTCTGACTTAATTCTCCTATCTTATAGAACATCACCAATACCATATGTGCAAATAAACACATGAGACTAGAATTACTGCAGCCAAATGCTAGTCTTGGAGAAGACTACATGCTTATAGTTCAAGGATCCACTAGAGAAGGGTAAATAAAGACCTCACCTCATCCATCCTGCCAGTGCACACAAAAAAACCAAAAGCAAGTGTATGTCCTACCCTCCTTCCAGCCAACATTTCTCTCTTAGGACTTGTGTTTCCATTCTCCTGTGAACTGAGCTTTATTTCAATTGTCTGTAAGAGAATACTACAGTTCATTGTAAGCCTAAACCTTTGAATCAAGCCTCACCCCACCTACCCATCCCTCCCAATGTTAGCTTGCTTTGCAATCAGCCCAGTTACTTTGGGTTGTGGTTAGTAAGGCTGCTTTGCAAAGTACATGACTTTGACACAGAGCACAAGTTGGCCTGCTGCATCCTCAGACTGCAGCACACTGACCTAAAGAATACTGCCTACTGCTTGAACTGGATTCCCATGCTGCTGGTGCTTCTGAGGACAGAAGTCTCCCTAGGATTTTCTACCCCTAATACATAACAGGCAATTACAAGAGGTAGCTATAAACCTAGGTGTCAAAGGGGGTTTTTTAAGTGCTAATTGTATGCATGTTTTGCTGCCTTATTTAACAAACTCTAGCATTTAGAAAAGCAACAACAAACAGCTGAACACCTCCTCCTAAGCCCTTCCACATTCAGTTCTCTTTCTCTTATAAACTTTAAGCATCAAACTAAGTGACAGAATATGTATTTTTAGCTTACTTTGGCAACAAGACACTATTCCCATTTGGACATGCTTCACTTCTGACTTTTGCTGTCACCTCTAAGACAAATATCACTGTTTTTTAAGCAGAGAAACAAATATAAGATTCAAGTGGGAGGAAACTAAGATACAATTAAGAAATACTCCCTTCACAAATGCAAACATTTGGACAGAACTACTGTTGGAGCTTGGCCTAAGTTTCCACACAGTAAAATCAGGCACTAGACCTGAATCCTGCTGTGGCAGGGGGCTTGGACTAGATGATCTTTCCAGGTCCCTTCCAACTCCTAACATTCTGTGTGTGCCAGTGTCTACTTCCCCATCTTGTTTGGGAAAGAAAAAAGTATTATGGGATGTCTCTGAAACACAAAGCCATAAACCCAATCAGAAAAACATTTTAGTTTATATACCTGCTACCAAAATGTCAAATTACAGCCATGGCCTTCTAGTGGCTAGACACAAGAGCCAGTATTTTCTTTCTCCTGTACCCATCCTTCCTGAGGACACAAACTAGTCCCATTCTCATTAATCCTAATTTGCCTTTAGGATCTCCCACACACAATAAAGGCAGTCAGAAAACAGGTTTTCAAGAAGCTAACTACAAATATTTATGAAACTGCCCCACTACTGAGATAAATGCTTCTGAAAGAAGCAGAACAGGGATATCAGAAAGTCTCTCACAGGACTGCTCTGAGCACAAAAATGGGAATTAGAGAACCTTAATTTCTGCTGCTTAAAGCTGCTAAAAAAAGCACTTCAAGCACACCATCAAAGAGCTAACATAGGAGGAAAAAAAGAAAAGTAACTAATGCAGTTCTTATTCTTATTTTGCAGTTCTCATTCTTCCATCTCAAATGCTGGCAGAAGCACCACAGAGCATCAGCTCCCCCAGCTGACTCTTCCTATCTCCTCTTCCTTCCCCACCACTATGATCCCAAGCATTTTATTAAAATAATGTTTTAGAACTGCATTAAAAACATTAAGATGGTTCCTTTTGCAACAACTGGCAGGTACCCAAAAACAAGGCATCTAACCTAGAAGTTATAAAAATAGTTGTAGTATTTTGGGGGTTTCAAGAGGCTTTTCAGAGGTGAAGTTCTACAGTCATTTAAACAGGATTTTTAATGCCTTCTGGAGAGGAAATGGCAAGACAAACAGATATATTCCAGAAGAAATATATTACACTCTGAAGTTTATATTTTTCTGCACACAGCAGAAAGACAACACAGAACAAAAGCATTGCAGGGAATCTAAATTCAATTCTACATCATCCTTACACCACAGATAAAGACATGATAATAACTATTAGTTTTCATTTCCTGTGGAAGCAACAAAGAGGAAATATGTCTACTTCAAGGGACAAACAGTCTGAAGATAAGATGCAGGTAGGGTCACAAGAAATCAGAACAGTCAAGATGATGACCAGAATAGCACTGAAAAATATATTTAGGATAAACCTTCCATTCCATTCCACTCCACATTCCAATACTTCAAGTCAGATTCAAAGCATCTGATAAGCATTTAGCAAACAGGAGACAAGTAACAGCCCAGGTGGATCTGTCAAAAAGCAAATTGTGTCAACCCAATACCACTGCCCTTTCTGACAGTGCAACAGATCTCAGGGACAGGAGGAAAAAGCAAGTGTCATAAGCCCTTAAAGTCACTCTCATAAGACACCTTCACAAACCAATGACCAAAGAGTTACACTGAATATCCTATAATCAGGGTGCAAACCAAGTGGAAGAGCCACACATGGAAGAATTTACCTCAAAACCAGAAAGACTTTAAGCCAAGTTCCACACTTATTGAAACTAATACCTAATATTTTAGTTACTCACCTGCATATTCAATTAGTAGACTAGGCATTTAAAAGCCACAAGGCTAGGGATGCTGCAGGGCTCTGGAGAGGAGGATGAGGCAAGAGAACGTGGTCTAAAACTGAAGGCTGTATTTCAGCAATGATGCTGCAAGGTTTCACACCTGAGCCAGTTCTATACAGAGGAAGAGCTGACTGAGAAAAGCAGCTGTGTACCTCCCCATCTCCAGCTTGGGATTCAGTACACCATGCTATTGGGGAAGGGGTAGAAGAGGGAAATGTGCAGAATACATGAATTTAATCTCCATCTTACCTTAGAACTGGCAATGGTTCAGCTGGAATATTCTGACCAGCTGACACTGAACTGAAAATAAGTTGCCCCACTAAAAAACAAAATGACAAACTCCCAAACACAAAGGGAGGCTAAAAGGATAAACAAGGAAGCATAATTGGGTCACCTCTATCTAGAAGGCAAGTACAAAGGGGAGGGGGAAACAAACAAACAAGAACAAAAAAAAACCCACTTTTTTCAGTGGCTAGAACAAGAAGAAATAGACTAACATCACTGGAAGGTAGAGTTAGGCTTGACAGGAAGGAAAAAAGCTGTAAGGAAAGTAAAGCAGTAGAATGATCACCACCACTGTGACATGAAGATCCAGGTACTGGGGAATCTGCAAGCAAAGTCATGAAGTTTTCATGCACAAGGCAAATAAAACAACTGTAACCCTCAAGGTGCTATTGCAAGAGTCAACAGCAAGATGAAAAGACATACAGAGTGTTCTGAAAGCAAACCCAGAACATTTGGGACCACATGAACAGAATACAGACCCTTAAACTGTCCTCAGAGAAAGATCAAGCCTGGCTGGTTAAGATTAAACAAGTTTTGTGGCACATTTTCACATGAACCAAGTGGAGGGAACTAGTTCATTGGATCTCCCCAATCAACACAAGATGTATCACTGACCTACAGACACCTTCCAGCAGATGCTTAAAGAACAAATCTTTCTTTTGATGCTGAAGAAAAAGTGGTAGGTTTTGGGCAGTTAAAATTATGCAAGGAAAAGCAGATAAAGGGCTGAAATGCAGATCAAGGGATTCAAGGAGATACTTCCAGCAGTGCCAAGGAACACATAGTGTTCTAAGGTATAGTACAGCTATATATATATGTAGTACATCAGCTAGCAGAACATGCAAATGATAAAGTGGGAAAAACAGAACTAACTGAAAGCAAAGAGCTAGAAGTGCAAAAGCATTTTGAACTACCAGGTAATGGCTGAGACCACAGTAACAGGGATATCACACAGCCATGAAAAACAAAGAAATTATCAAGAACTGAATCCTATTGTCCTCACCACAGCAGCAGAACACAGAAAGGGTAAGTGAAAAGAAAACAATCAAAATTATCCAGAGTCATACACAATGAGAGAAGAGAAGCATGACTAAGCAGGCTAGAAAGTAGTTTCAAAAGAAAAAGCTGTAGGTGAGAAATAGAGAAATGTTCAAGTTAGGATAAGGCATAAGCAAGTGATAAAAATGCTACATGCAGTTAATGCTGAAGCACTGAGTACAATCTTGGCAGGACAGTTCATTGCTTGAGGACATACAGTGAACTGTTCAATTTTCAGCAAAATTTAAATCTGATCAAGAGAAAGATTATCAACAGCTGAAGTGCACTATCAGTTTCACTGAAGTAGACCATGGTGTGGAGGAATCCTCCAGAACTGAAGACCAAAATTAGGCACTGCTGAGATTTGTACATGGAAAGCAGGAATGCAAGATGCTGAGATAGGTAAGTTACAGAGGCTTACTTTGTGGCAGGAGAAGGACTAGACTGATCTGAAAAACAGGAGACAATAGCAAAATGAGCATGGTAAACCCATTCCAGGACTTAAAGGTTAAAGCCTCCCAAAATACATGGTAGCCAGAGAAAAATTAATTAGGTAAGTGACAGTTCCTATATGAAAAGTTCACAGAATAGCCAGAGTTGGAAGGGACCCATTAGGATCATCTAGTCCAACTCCTTCTATGAAAAGGCAATGAAAAGGAAAGTTGTTTTCATTGTCATTTCAGGGAACAGAAGGACTGAGCAACAGCTGAGGAAAAAAGTCACGTTCATAGAAAGAAGTGTTAACAATTACAGAAATTAACACAAGCTCAATGCAGAAGGGATGAAAGATAATTCAGACTTCTGCAAGCAGAGTTTCCTTTTAAGGAAACATTATTCCAAATACTCATTTACAGCAGCTTGTAGGTTAGTTGCCAACCCAGGGAACTCCACTTCTAACTCTGAAGCAAAGCTAAGACACCAGTGTGACTTGGAAACTTCTGATCCAATTTCTCCTTTAATGCTACAAAGAGCAAGCTGGCATATATCAGAAGGGGAAAAAAAAGCATAACTACAACTCTAAAGAGAATGCTCTCATAACTTTTGAAACATATCTTAAAACAACTGCTCAAAGCAGCATTATTATTATTTATATTCCAGAAGCATGCAACACTCCAGCCTCAGGGGTAGGAACTACTGTGCAATATGATAGACATAGACACAGCCTGGAAGGGCAAGAGAAACATAAGCAGCACACAGAGTGAAGGAAAGAATAAATTTACTCCTTTTTTTTATGGATTCAGGTTATTATCATCATTAATTATTAATTAACTAATCATGACAATTAATTACTTCCCCAGCATTAGGTCCCCAGGACCAAATATGTGAACATCAGGAAGCTCAAGACCTTAATTCAGGGGCTTCTAGGAACAGCAGTGATGCAGATATCCTGCAGTCTTCCTCCAACTTGTAGATGCATTGAAAGCTTTTCAATAACAAGACATGGCAGTTATAAACATTCTGCTTATATCCAAAAGGCTAGCAGAACACCCAATTAATAAAGTTGGGCTTATCTCACACTGTGAAGGTCTAAAAGCACTATAGTAACAAAAAAGTGTAGGTATGCTCTCTTCTCAAGGGCTTCTAATATGGGTGTGGATAACCAGTTACAAGAAAAGAAGGAAAAGGGCAAGTGAAAAGGTTGGGAAGGAGCTGGGGGATGAATGAGGGAGAGTGTACATAGAGCATGTGGGAAACCACACAGACAACCAAGCTCACTGAGAAAGTTGCATGACAAAACGAGGCTTGGGCATAATGTTAATTGACTCCAAACAGGTCTTGTATCACAGTCTGGCAGAAACAAGAGCAGGCTCTCCTAATTTAAACAAAAGAAGACATTGGATGCCCACAACTTATGGCAAGAAAGAAAAACAACTTTCTAGTGAAAGCCCAAATGTCACTTCCCTGTAAAACTACTTACTTATTACTTACAATTCTTTATATATTCAAACACTCACTTTGAAATGAAAATATTTTCTTCAATTACTGTAATATCTAAAATAGTCACTATATTTCCCTTTAAATATCTTTAAAATCTATATTAGTGGCTTTTACTGCCAGAAGCTGTCAGGCTTCATTGCTGTAATTACTCATTTATAGTAAGAGTTTAATGCTTTAATCTCCTAAATGAATGTAAATCTCAGCTGCACACCTGTGTTTGCATATTCTCTTTGATGGGCTCTGTCACCCTAAATGTCATCATTTACTTCTCTTGAGTGCTGCTTAAGGATTTCCTGTGCTCTCTATGTGACAGACTTTGCACACAGACTATTTAATGTGCCTTGAGAGCTGAAAATTACCTGCCCTACATAAAAAGCTTCAGAATTTT
Source organism: Galbula dea (assembly GCA_013399015.1). Classification (NCBI taxonomy): domain Eukaryota; kingdom Metazoa; phylum Chordata; class Aves; order Piciformes; family Galbulidae; genus Galbula; species Galbula dea. The sequence goes on from VWZX01010894.1 coordinate 60,146, forward strand.
CTGGATAATGGCAGCACTGTCCCTTAAAGAGCTTTTTTCTTTTTTCTTAATTAAAGTACATAAAGTATAGAACAGACTGAAAACATTTTGAAGTACCTTCAGAACATTCCATGAGTCTCCTGATGTTGTGATAGAAAACCATTCAACATAACAAGGGAAAATACTCTTGATGAAAAAGAGATTTAAAAAAAGCAAGCTCTAGAAACAGGGAACAGATCAGTATTTCTTGTGCACTTAAAAAGTAAAAATAAACAATTATACAGCAAAATCTTTTTCTCATATTGAATGCCCCATATTAAAGTGTCAAGAAAGGAAATGTAGCATTGCTTTGAGGAAACATCAAAAGCTGGAAACTCCCACCTCTGAAGATATTCAAAGGATGACAAAGCACTACGTGCTTACAATGGTGGAAGCAACCACTGGATGGCTGGAGACATATCCTGTACCTCATGCCACTGCCCAAAATACTATTCTGGGCCTTGAAAAGCAGATCCTGTGGTGACATGGTACCCCAGAGAAAATTGAGCCAGACAATGGTACTCATCTCAAAAACAATCTTACACACAATTGGGCCAAAGAACATGGTGTCAAGTGGGTATATCACATCCCCTATCCTGCACCAGCCTCTGGAAAGGTTGAGAGATACAATGGGCTGCTAAAAACAACACTGAAGGCATTGGGGGGGGGAACCTTTAAGAACTGGGACAAGCATTTAGCAGAAGCCACCTGGTTAGTTAACACCAGAGGATCCATCAGTTGAGCCAGGCCTGCTCAGACAAACCCTCTTCACAGAGTGGAAGGGGACAAAGACCCTGTAGTGTATGAGGAATCTCTTAGGAAAAGCTGTGTGGGTATTTCCTGCTTCAGGCAAAGGCAAACCCATTTATGGGACTGGTTTTGCTCAGGGACCTGGACATACATGGTGGGTGATGATGAAGAGATGGTGAAGTACAGTGTGTACCTCAAGGGAATTTAACTCTGGGTGAGAATACTCAATTTAGACCTGCCAAATGTTAACTGCTGAATACTAATAGTGTTCAATAAGTGTCTTTCAGGATAACACAGTGATGATTACAGGAATTTGCTTTGTCAAGTGATGCCCACTAACAGCCTGAAGTGAATCTACAACCCATGGACACAAACCACAGCGAACTTGGGACATTTTTCCTTCCCTGAAAGATTGCTATGAGAGGTGGAGATGAAGATCTGCAATCATGGACTGAATGGACTTAAACTTTTCCATATAAAGAGAATGATAAACTAATGATGAGTATGCCCTAAATAGTATGGAATAAGGGGTGGAATGTTCTGGTTTGGGTTAGAACAGAACCAATTCTGTTCAGAGATTTTACTTTTTAGTTAAAGCTCCTCTGAGAAACTGCACTTTCTGAAACTAACAACATGTTTTTGCAGACACTGCCAGCTTCTAGCACTGATAAGGCCTCATGTTTAGATTTACTACCAGGGATTGGTATGCAGAGCAAGGTCACTGCTAAATCTTGTGTCTCATGTTGGGGGGTGCAGGGTAAAGGCTGCACCTTCAGGGAGGAGCAGACAGGACAGGTGACCCCGAACTGACNTTGGCACCTTGTAATGCTACAATAACATAAAGGTATATGGCCAGGTGTAAAAGTAGAAAGTCAGGGATCCATGTGTGGTGCTTGGTTTGTTTCTTTTTTTGTTGGTTTTTTTTTTAAAGTAAGCTTAGTTTTGAGGCAAGACCATTAACCAGTATTCTAGACTCTTCTTATTTAAGCAGTTCCCCAAAATTTGGTGGGCACCTGACAGTAAGCCATCTATGCAGTATTTCATAACAAGTCAAGACAGACAAGACTCCAGAAATCAGTGCCAAACAAGGATAAAAATAAGTGTTGCTGAGGAAGAGAACTGCAGAATTACTGAATAGACAGTTTAGCCAAGTTTCCTTTAAGTCCAGTGCTCTAAGCTGAACAACTAAATGCTTTTTGCAAGACAGCAGGGTTTTAACTAACATGAAGCAAATCCTATTCAAACAGCCACTTTCCAAGGTAATAGGTAACATCCAGAGGACTACCACACAACAGGCTATCAATTAGATTACACTGCTCTAAGAAAGCTATCTTTCAAATGAGCTAGTAATAATACTTTATCAAAATATTATCTCCTAAAAGTTGCTCCTGTAGAAGTGTCATGTAACAAGTGCTACTCCAAGGCCAAACCTAATCCCTCCCAAGTCAAACCTATCATGGAGTCAGCAAGTGCATCTACATAAAACCACTCCTGTTAGCCCCCAAACATTCTAACTCCTGTCAAAGGTTCAACAAGTTACATTTCTACAGTATCTTTTTATTGACTGGAAATGAAGCTATATGGTAAATAATATCTCCTTTGACACTATGATTCAACCACAACTTACAATTTATAGTGGCCTTACTTTTTAGTGCCCCCTGCACAGCCCCATGTTTCACATACATACAGAACTCCATAGTAACATTCAAGTGTTTTACACATGAGAGTGCAAGGAGGGATTGGTTTGGCTTCAGTTGGAGGGGAGGAACACAGAAGCAGGGAATTTTCAATGAAATGATGTTTTGTTGCCTCAACAGGCATAAGAGAGTATCCCCTTCTTCATCATTTTGACATACTGAAGGTATATTCAATAGCACAAAACCAGCAACCTGCAAACATTAGTTTGTTCTCACAAGCCTGAATGCTGAAACAGGACAATAGGAGACTGTGGAATAAGCAAGCACACTATTCACTGAAAGGTTTGTTGACCCAAAGAATGACATTCCTAATAGTCTCAAAGACCCAGGAAAGCTCACATGTTACTGTTCAGCTAGACAAATTCATTCTCACCTTCATACAAATAATCTTTCATCAAGATGCACTGCTGCCAGATCTTTCAATTCAGCAACACATAATGCATGTCAGCCACATATTTTAGAATGCTTAAGTTCTAATTAAGCAGCATTTTAAGAGAAAGCTTTTTTCAGTAGTGATGACTGCATATTAATCATATCTTTTTAATTTTCAGTTTTCCAGATGTCAGTATTCACAAAACGGTATGAAGTACAAAGTCCCCAGGATCACTGTGGTTTGCTTTGGTTACTACAACAAGAAGACAACAGCTTAAAAGTCACTAGTAGACTGCAAAGGCTCCAGAGCAAAAGTTTTTTGACAAAGAGAGATGTTGACCAAAACTATTCCCCTCTGAAGTCAGTCAGCTGATGAGGGTGCATTGCATACACAGACGCTTCAGGTTAGAATCAAGCACATCCATTGCCTTCTTATCAGTGAAGCCTTTAAGGTGAATCATGACAAGGCTGGATGGGGCCCTGGGAAACCTGATCTAGTGGATGGTGTCCCTGCCAGGCAGGGGGGTTGGAACTAGATGATCTTTAAGGTCCCTTCCAACTCTGACAATTCTATGATTCTATGACAATTCATCACCTAAAAGAAAGCAAGGTAATTCTGCCCTGGGTGTTCTTTGTGCTGATGAGACATACAAATGCTGTATTTGAAGAACACAGACAGATCTAACCCATCCAGATTCTTGATTTAAAAATATCTCCCATCAGTATTTGTAAACATTGTTAACTTACATTTGTAATTACACATTTTTTCAGTTAAGCACTGGTTGATTAAAGCAAACAGTTTCTCTTGTTCCAGCACAAAATGACATCACTTAATCCTGATTTCTGTGGCATGCACACTACTCCCCAAGTTCAAAAGCTCTGTGAAGCTGGTTTTTTAATCTCCACAGTTGTTCTTTTTAATAGAAGCACTAAAACTACCGTGTAAGCTAGTGGAAGGTAGATTTAGGTTGGATATTAGGAGGAAGGTCTTCACTATGAGGGTGGTTAGACATTGGAACAGGTTGCCCAGGGAGGTTGTGGAAGCCTCATCCCTGGAAGCTTTTAAGACAAGGCTCGATGGGGCCCTGAGCAACCTGATCTAGTGGATGGTGTCCCTGCCAGGCAGAGGGGTTGGAGCTAGATAATCTTTAAGATGCCTTCCAACTCTGACAATCCTATGAGCCTATCTTGATGAGAATTTTAAAAGAGAAGCACATGCAACATGACACACAATACAGAAAGCACCACACTTACAGCTTCAAAGGATAAGTTAACATGTTCCAGGAACTTCTGCCTTAAGCTGTCAGTCAGTTCGTTGAAGCGATACCGCAAGAGATCCAGTTCTTGCTGGAGAAACCAACGCCTGAGCTCCTCACTGCAAAGAAACAAGCAAAAAAAACCCACCATAATATGTTGTTTGACTCTGCATTCTCTCTTTCTTGATAAACTAGATGTCAAACCTAGTGAACACAGCATTAAGTGTAACACTGACTTTGACATGGCACCCACCAACCAAGGAGCTTGGAACAGAAGGCAGAAAACCCTCCGAAAGGAGAACTCAATCAAAAAAGACTTGTGAAGAGACAACACCAAAAGCACTGTGACTGGGGATGTTTTGGAAGAACAGAGGTGGTTAATCTCAACACCAAAACTTTTTCTGTAGGTATCAAAGCTGAACACAAACAGAATATCTAACACTTGACAAAAGAGCAAAAGGATTTCAGCAACTGCAGGTGAGCACAAGAATTAAAACAGAACATTGGGACAGGAGTCAGTAGACAGCATAAAAGAAAAAACACTGAAGCCAGGCTGTAAGTACTCATTCTACTCTTTACATCCCAGCACTCAGATGCCCAGGCATCAGCACATTCCCCAAAGCTATAGTAAGTAGGTACCAGTGTACTAGTAACAAAAGCCACCCTGTACGTACAAGCACAGAATAGAGATTCTACTGCATCTTCCTATTACAGGGAACTCTTTTAACTGCCCTCTGAGAGCTATGTTGTGGGCTACTGCTATGACAACTCACCAAGCACAGAAACACTGCAGTCTCACATGTTGTTCTTAATTTAAGTACCTCTTCCCATAGGGAATCAGTGAATTATTATCAGAATTGTTTGTGGACAAAAAACCTGTTTGAAATATGGCTTGGAGATTAAATGCTAGTCAATGGAAGAGGCAGCAATTTCAGCACACAAGTCTAATTTATCCTACAGAAAACAGATGGCAGGAAGTAGAGAAAAGACCTTACTGAATTTGATAAGGTACTCATGTCTTTGTTTTGTGACATAGACAAAAAATACACCAAACAAAAGCACAACAGTATGTTTGAAAGTCTCATGAATAGAAGAGTTTTGCTGCCAGAAGCTAGGGAAGATTTCTTCCATCTTAAACAAGTGAAGATTGTGCTCCTGTGACTTTCAAGATTCTTCATAATAGTTGCTCTGATAAAATGAAGAAAAATGTAACAGACAAGCAGAAATGCAGGGTCATGGCCAACATGCAAGTAAAATTCTTTTTAGAGCCGTGTTTGCCACAAAAGTGAATGCAACAAGATTATTCTGCTCCCTTTTCTGAACATATACATGGCATTAGAAGTGATGTGAAAGAAGGGTATGGATGAGACTGTGCACACTTTCTCTTAGAAACATTACATGGAAATGAGCTTTAAAGTCTTGGATTTCAGCAGGCAGAAAAAGAATGGTCAAGAGATGATGACTACATTACAAATTTGATAGAGAAGAATGGTGGAGCCACTTCAGCCCATGTGAAAACCAAACCAAAACAACCACGTTTATAAATAAGGACTGATGCAGACTAGGAATAAAGCTCGTGTAAACTCATACCCCTGGGTGGCACTGTTGGCCAACTGGAGACTTAAAAAGGCAGTGCTGCAGGAAAACAAGCCTGTCAACACAGCTGCCTGGCAGGCCAAAGGGAACTGAATTCAACCTAGTTTGCAATTAAGTCCATTTAGGTACACTCTTGCCAACACTCTACCTTAACAGCTTTCATCGATTACAATGAGGAACTGTGCCAAGCTTATTTTTCTGACCCAGTATGATGAAAACTTAGAGAACAGTATACTCAATTTACTCTCCAACCTATCTTTGGGGAACATGCTAATTTTAGAGCACAGAAATCTCTCATTCCTGAAATTGCTGCTTTTCCAGAGAGAATGAAAACTGCTGGGTACATCAGCTCACAGTGCTTAAGATGCTGGTTTCCATTTTACAAGTGAGCACTAACTCTACCTTTTCAAAGAAGGAGAAAAAATAACCCTGGTTAAGTGGAAACTATCAAGCTTCTTTATTGAAATGCTGCATCAAAGATCTGCCTATAAACAGGAACACAAAAATACATCTGCAACTAGTTCAAGGAGTGCTCCAGAGCTCCATCCAAGGCCTCTTCTCACCCATAAGAAGGGGTTTTTCCCCCTAGACTACAAAGCCAGGCTCTTTCCTGCTGATTCTGTGGCCCAAAACAGCTTGTACTCATTTCTGCAAAAGCAGTTCACCTTCAACAAGCTGCCCACCTCTACCCTGTCTTTAGCCTAATTCTTAAGATGCTTTTCTGAAAAACAGTGTGAATGTCTCTCATTTTATCTCCTAAGCAAGCACTAGCATCAAATAAGCTCTCATACAAGGACAAGGATCTTCTCATGAAAAGAGAGCTTGCAGAGAGAAAGAATGCAGTCTAATTACCTGCATCTACCACTAATTCCAGAAGATCTTATAGCTATTACAGAGATCCAGGGCAGTGAGGGGAAAGTTACTACACATCAGTGATAAGGGCAAAGGTTTAGCCCAGTCCCTGTGTGTTTCTTTCTGACTGAGGCAGCCTTTTCCTCAGCCTGCTAGCTGCTGTCATTCACATTCCTCCCTTCTCACTACAGGGGAGAAAGCTTAGTGAATTCCACTCTGAACCAAGTACCTAACCTTGAGGTTTTTTTCTATCCTGTTCCTATTGCCCTCTGAGAATCTGACCCAAGTGCATCTTTCCTGAAACCACAGACCATCCAAAACCAGATGTCTCTTGAATTCCAGATCAGATTCTTGCCAACAGACGATTCCACCCTCCAACTTTCTTCAACTGTGTCACTATCAGCACCCTCAAAGCGTCTCATCTCCCACAGAAAAGCAATGGTCCCATCTAATTGTACCTAAATGCTTACAGTTTTAAAAGAGGATAATAGAAGCCAAACTGAACATTTAAAATGCCACTACTGGCATAATAAGAAACAAAAGTTTTTAGGGGCTTTTTAGTCCCAGGCTACTTAAGGATACTACCTTTAGGGGTTTGGTATAGAAACTTACAATATAGGTAAAGCAAGAGATCTCCTTGTAAAAATCAGCAGGACCAGTAAGATTAAGGGAGTTTATAAAAATATACACAACAAACATAAGCACTAGAAAGAAACCTATATTACATTTGTTATTTATACAGGTAGAACAGAGAAGAGTAGGGGGAATTTATTTTGTAATTCTGTTATTCAACCTGCTCCTACTTTCAGGATTTCAAACTATACTATCAGAGTCACTGCAGTGAAGACTGCTACTGATCTTCACATCCACAACTTATTCCAGATTGTACATGTATCACAGATCTAGCTGGCTCATCAATCACGTACATTAACAAACTGTATTCAACACAGCCCAGATGTCTTTTGAAAGGGCAACACAATGGAGTGTGAATAATCCAGAAGACTTCAGGGTGTCTGAAGTCCCCCAGGGCCTCTCATGGTGAGATTTCTTCCATCTGGAGGCTTTTGAGGCCTCTGCGACTTCCTACTCTGGTCAGATGGCCTGTAGAAGGCATCTACCATATTGCTGGCCACCTTGGTCTCTTGTCCAACACATGCCTCAAAACTCCCAACTGTCTCATAACACATTCCAAGGAAAAGCCCCATCCATTCCACTTCCAAATCTTGGCTTAAAGCACAACCCCTTCTACTCACCTTCCCAGTCTGTTTTTGCTTACAAGGCTGTGTCTACCCATAGCAGCATTCCAGTCATGTCAGCCATCATGGTATCATACCAGCTATGCTACCACACTCACCTGATTTAAACAAACTATTTCACAACTTAAAGTGCAATTGAATTAACAAACAGTCCACACTTCTGTTTGCCAGTTTCAATTCTAATAAAGGACTGCACTGGCAAGGAACTATGAGTGCACAACGATGTATAACAAAGCTGCTAACAGACATAAAGCACTGATCCCCTCTTTGATTTCATCCCAAAACCACAGCTGAAACATAAGAAATGCATTTGACAGGACCAACTTTGTGCTTGACATTTCACACAACAAAAAAACTGCAGTGCAACCATGCACAGCAATAAATTTGGAAGAAAAGCAGAGCCAGCAGAGGAAACTTCAAACTCAGAAAGTACTTTTAGTTTGCAGAAACAAGGCTCTCTATTTAGACAATAATATAAAGCCTATCTACACAGTCAGTTCTTTGGTCAGTAATGAAGAGTTTAAGCATATGCATGTGTTAAATTTAAATCACCAATCACTGCAAATGCCTGGCAAATGCTTCATACTGATGTGTTTTATTCTCAAAAGGAAGAGACTCAAATCGACATTCTGAGTGTAAAATCCAAGCATCCCTTTTCATCACAGCTGAAATTTGGTTCCTAGCAAACAAACCCACCTCTCTTTGAGCCTATTTAGCAGTCATACAACTTTAAAATATCTGTAATGTCTGTAACAAAGCAATGCAGTATTTCTACACATTTAAAATGAACAATAAAAGTATGTGATAATCCAAACAGCACTTACGACTGACAGTAAGCAAGGCGTAGTATGAAGTGAGAGATATGGTCTTTTCTCCTTGCTTCATAATCATCCTCAGCCAAAGCCTACAGAACAAATTATTATTAATTTAGAGAAATAATCTCACCCAGATTCAAACTCCAGAACTAATTTATCACTGCTGTTCAACTTCATAGTAATATTCATCTTTAAGACAACAAATGCAAGACCCTTAAAGAAGAGGGTTGTCCTTAAAAAAACCAAACCACATTCTTTGACACAAAAACTGCAACAAAATGCATGATAGAATTTACATTTTATGAATAGTATTTCATCACTTCTCTTTTTATTCAAAATTCTTGAATGGTGTCAAGAAAATAAAGTGCAACAGAATTCCCCTTTTTGATTTTGACTTACTTTGTAGGGAAACTTAAGTTTCCGGAGCTCAACCTGCAGCTTCGTTTTGTATGTTTCACTGTTTCTTACATAGCTCACACCAAGGTTTTCAACTACTTTGAGCACTGGGAAAGAAACAAAGAAGAAAAACTCCATATTAGAGACAACATTGAAAATATCAAAATGCAGTCTAACTGTATCGTGCCTTGGGAAATGCACAGCCTGGGATGAGAACATGGGAATTGCTTTTAGTGGTATGGGGAGCATAAGGGTAAGAAATATGGAGGATAAGACGTAGGCAACAAGTCCTGAACAGCTTGCCCAACTCTGGGATCCATACAGTCAACAAGGAAAGGCAGACAGTTAACTGTCGGACCAGTCTCAGGCCATCACTTTCCACTGTAATGATGGAAACCTTGGATTCAATGGTTTTCAGAAATTCAGGGGAACCTTTGCTCCCAGACACAAGAATCCTGACTGCTGTACTCAAAGATATCAAATACGCTGCAACTCCTAGAAAGCGAAACATGCTATTCATAAAACACATCGGTGGAAGCCAAAGCTATACAGTCCTGACGGCTATACGCCAAACAGTCGACGTGAAATTAGTCACAGCTCTCTGAAATACCTGAAGCAACACGTTCTTCTTTAAAGACGTTTCATTTCAGCACCAGCAGGCAGTCAATTCACCTTAGTAACAGGCATCTAAGCCCGCCAAAAATACATACAGCCATGACAGGAAGAATCAAAAGCTTCGTGGGGGGACACGGCGGGGGACCCTACTCACGTCTCAGGCGGTCGATGGCAAAGCTCTCGAACTCTACCAGGGAGATGTTTTCCGTGGGGGGCTCCAAGTAGAACTGCAGGCTGTGAGGGTACAGCTCCCGCCGGTCGCCAGCCAGCCGGGCCTGCTTCAGCCTCGCTCGGCTGCTGGAGAACTCCATCTCCCCACCGGGAGGCCTGGGGACGACACGCACGCTCAGCCACCACGGATGCAGCACAGGGAAGGAGGTGGAAAGCGGCGGCCGAACCCTCGGGTCGGACAGGGCCCGCCCACCACCGAGCCGACCTGGGGCTGCATCCGAGCCCTTCCCATAATGACTAACCCCCTCGTTCCAATGACAGCTACCCCCGCCCACCGCAACCCGACAAATACCCCACCTGCCGCCGCTCACCGACCTAGCGCCCTAACTTCCCGCGCACAGCAGCCCCGCCCACTTCCGGGACAGCTCTGCCCCGGCCACGCCTCCCGCGCCGCAATTGGCTGGCGACGGCGAAGCGCGCGGAGCCGCAGAGAACGGAGCCCACAAGCGACATGGTGGCTTCCGCTAGGGGCGGGTGTGTGTGGGCAGCTTCTCTAGGCTTAGGGGGAGCTCTGGTGCCTGTCCCATCGTACTCAGACGCCTCAACTGATTAAACGGGACTTTTGTCTGGAGTTCCTGACAGCTTGTGATACGCTGTAACAAATTTACATTGTCAGTGTGCAGTTTTCAGGACTGAAGATCCTTAAAAGTATTTGCCACTAGATGAAAGAGATACTATTCCCCAGATTTTTTCCTCCAACCTTTGGATTTCTGGGAGACCCAGCGTGGCTAGGTGGCAGTCACTTACACCTTCCTGCCCACCGGCATTTTCTGTGTTCACAATACTGAATGTCAGTATAATGAAGTGGTTCCCCGGGGGCCAAAGCAGAGTAAACTCCATAGGTAGCGCCAGGCCACAGCCAGCATCAGGTGGTTGGCCATTGCAGAGAGAGGATCTCACCACACGACCACCAAGCATAAACCCCCTGTGGCCAAAGCACTCATGAAGCTGTCTCCAAAGGGTCTGCCCAAGGGGTCCTCCCATGGCACCCAGCGTGTGTCCTCAAGATTGGCACAACTACTGTTCTTCATTAGTCATTTACTCTTGTCCTCTGTTCACATTAGCAACATCAGTATCAGCTGAATCTTACACGACTCCTGTACCCAGAACTGATGCTCACAATATCACAAGTTCCACGATGCTGTTCAGCACAGTATTCACAACTGAGCAACTTCCTTTTAATTCCATAACCCCATAAGCTCAGCACCATTCTGCCATTTTTCCAAGGTAACTGCAAGATATGCCATTTTTGCCACTAGGATGACCATTTTGATGCAGTAGACCTTATAGAATCATAGAATCGTCAGAGTTGGAAGGGACCTTAAAGATCATCTAGTTCCACCCCCCCTGCCTGGCAGGGACACCATCCACTAGATCAGGTTGCCCGGGGCCCCATCAAGCCTTGTCTTAAAAACCTCCAGGGATGAGGCCTCCACAACCTCTCTGGGCAACCTGTTCCACTGTCTTAATCACCCTCATAGTGAAGAACTTCCTCCTAATATCCAGCCTAAATCTACCCTCCTCTAGCTTACAGCCATTTCCCCTGGTTCTATCACTGTCTGACCTCCTAAAAAGTCCCTCCCCAGCTTTCTTGTAGGCCACTTCAGATACTGGAAGGCTACTCAGAGCCCTCTCCTCTGCAGACTGAATATGTTTTGTGTCCCTCCCTCAAAACACCATTTATTTGCTAATTTTCCCCCATCTAGAAAAGTAGGTTTATGACTTTGCAACAAATTCAGGGTGTAAAGGGATGGAAAATTAGAACTGACATATAGTTTACGGTCATAAGGTGAGGAAAATCACTAGCTTAGGCTGGAAAGTTCTCAAAAACAAGGAATAAATCATGGACCAGGACAAACACTAGTCTCATGCTCACAGGGAACACTTAAGACATTGCCAAGTAATATGACTGCAGCTTTAACAAACACTACCACTGGAAACCCCCCTAAAAGTGCAGCCTCCTGCTGTAGCAGCAAATTAAACATGGTGATGAATTCAACTGATGCAGGATAACCCACTCCAGCTACACTTCCAAACAAGGTGGCCTCATCCAGATTGCCTATGGAGAATACTCTTATGCTCATGATAATTTTCAAACTGTGAAGTGTGCTCCTTGATCTGGCCTAAAGCTCTGCCAAGGAAATATTTGCATGGTATACCAGGATAGAAAATTGTATTTCACTCTCCAGGACTGCTCTATAGTCTTCCAGGAAAAACAAAAAAACATGCTAGCAATATACTTTATATATTTATAGTTTTGTAATATCTTTAACCAAAAGCAACATTATATATGTACAAAGCAACTTTAACCTTGAGCAACTTTCTTTAAATAGCCAGTGGTCATATCTGCAGATATATATTCTTCCCTTCTCCACCTGGCTGCTACAAGAATTTTTCAGGAGTAGGAGTGCATTTACTAAAATCCACCCAGTGGTTGCAAGAAGGCAGAGATTTTGCCTTTGTCCAGTGTGTTAATGCTCAAGATATCTTACTGAGATTGGCAGTGCACTGTCCAGGGCAGGTCAAGGACTAAGATAAGAGCTCACATATTTGATTTGAGTGCTGTACCCAGAGGGGGAGCACTGTGACAGTGCTGAGGAGCACTCTACAGAGAACAGCAATGTTTTCCACTTTAATTCAATTTCAATTAATGTTTTAGGGTTTGGCACATAAACAGTATCACACATTCCAAAACTATGATCCACAGTTTGCTGTCCATCACCATTTCTTCTACTGAACCATGTTCTGCTGATTTTTAACAGGTCAGCAGTTAGGTCTATACCTGCCATTTTCCTTTTTTTTCTCTGTTGGTTGGTTGGTTGGTTTACTACTGGGTTTTTTTCCTCTAATGCTGAATACTGATCCTCAAACTGTCTGTAATTAGGGGAAGATGTACTCTGTTTATTTGTGTTATTTTTAGGTAACTAGTTACACTAACATTATTACAAAAAGTCTTACAATTACTTCAGCAGAAATTAAGAAGTAAAATTAACATCTATATTACTCAACTCTTACAATGCAAAACCTCCTGAGGGGGTTGTCAGTCCTTTCACATAAAAATAATTTTATTGGGAAAAGAAAACAGATAAAGAAGTGAGAAGATAACACCTTGGGGGGAAGCTCCCCAAATTTGATAACCTAAACTTTCTTACTGATGCATTCATGGAAGCCTATAGGCAGTAATATTTCTCACAGTAGCATTTTGGTTACTTTTTTTCTATGTATATTTTGATCATTTCCACAGCAACATCACCAGTAGGGGCTGATTTTGTTAAGAGAATCGTTGATGTTGCAACAACCCACCTCACAAATGTTTTACAACATCCATATGGTTAGCTGTCAAAATGTCCCCATCATCTATCCAAACATAGTCCAATTCAGCATACTCCAAACTGTTCTGCTACTTAAAAAAACAAAAACCAAAATCCTTATTTGCATCAAATGCATATTCTCCTAGAGCTTCTACTCCCACTTTTGTTATACTAACTAGCAGAGTGCCCAATCCTGATCTCTTGGTGTCTGCTTCTTCTCTACTTGCATAACTACAACTGCTAATAACAGGGTGAATATGGTGATGCCCAATACCTAGTCTCTATTTCAAGCTGTCTCATTCATCCATTATGTCTGGGATGTTTGGATCTTTGTGGATGGCAAAGATCAGCACAAAATATCCCTTCTCTGCTTCCAGCTCCCTTTCAGCTCTTATTGTTAACTTAACCATAATCTTATTTACTGTGTGTATCATCAGCCTGATTGAACTCTCATGTAATTCAGTCTTTATGTATGTCTTCATAACTTGCTTTCTTATTGATTTTACCTCTTAAAACATTCTTCCTAAATATTTTTTATCTTTTGTTTATTCAAAATATTTCTTTATATATTTTTTGATCATTTAACACAATTTATGATCTGCCTTCTTCAGAAATCTTAACATGTTTGCACTTTTCATGTAGTGTATTTGTGCCACTGCTAGTCCAGCTTCTCTTTGTATGTCTGCTCTTCAGTTCTCTGCTCCATGCTTTTGACTACTTCTTCAAATGTTCGCCATCCAGGTTATACTAAGGTTTTGCTTTTTCTTCTGGCCATGATGTACAGATGTCTTTGTACTTAGCAGGGTAAGTGTTCTGAGCTGACCTTTAAACTCCTGCAGGCTCCCAAGTGGGTAAAGCATGAATCATGAAATGAAGAGAGGTTCAGGAGGCTATTTTAGTCAGAATATACTCTCAGTCTCACAGTGTTAATTTATTTAAGTGGGAAGTGACAATGGTCACATCCCTTGTGATACTTTAAGTCCCTCTGGCTCCACTCATATAGGGCTTTCAGATCCTGGATTTACTCCTCAAGTCCCCTGTCCAAGACTCTAGTACAGAGGTGGGGAAAATCTAGATACATCTTCACAATCTTCCACCTCTGCCTCTCACTGCATGCTTCTTCCTCTGCATGTTTAGGATGCTGTAGCAAATATGCTCCTGGCTGTTACAGATCATTCCTTTAGCATAATTTTTCAGGCTATACAGCATGGAATAATCTGCTCTGTCCCTGTGCTAGGCTTCTCCAAAAGGGTGTTACTCTTGTACTCCATTACATGATGTTTCATGTGCTTTAAATAAGTTTGCCTGCCATGCTGGGGCTTGGTTGTTTGGGTTTTTTGCCTGTTTTGCTTTTTTTTCTTGTTAATCTTCCTCTGATAACTTTGAAATATTCAATCAATGTTAAAGAGAGAGGTTGAAGCATCAAAGATAAGAAGTACTTGCAAATTTGGGAAATTAGAGCCTGGGTAAATGAAAGAGAGAGATTCTAATTTCTAATTCTAATTTCTAACTCTAATTTCTACTATAGGAAAGCAAAGCAGGACTCAGCCTCTTTTGTGTGTGGAGTAGCAGCAACCAGCCAGTTAACACAAACATCCTGGCTGATCAACATAAATGTAGTGGAGCTCAGCCACAGCTCCTTCATCTCCAAACAAACAGACAGAGAAGGGTTTGGATTATCAAGTATTGTGACTAAGAACATAAAATTCATTTGTAGACTTAATGTATTTTGCTGCACAAAAGTTTCCTCCTTCTTTTTCCTAGCATGTCTATCTTTATCATATTTAAATTGAGAGATTCTGAAACTTGCAAAGAAGTTTTTCAGCCTACCTGTATAGATACTGATGTTTTGTTTTCTTGGAGATTATTAACATTAAAATAATTTAGGAGAAGAAAATGTTCTTGTTACATAAAACATTTAAGATTTGCTGCATGTCTAATAGTCTCTTGAGAGGAAATTAATTTCTATCTGTATAGCAGTAAAGAATAGGATCCTGTCTTATCAAGTAACCTGTAGGTAATCAAAAGATTTTTTAACCCCAGAAGTATTGCTATACAACATAAAAACTAGACATGGCTATCTATCTAGGATTTTTATCTTGGTTTTTAATCATATAAAAAATTGCCAGGGTTCAGAATAATGCAGAAAAGGTTTAAAATATTTTTGTAAGAGGAGAATCTCTTTTTGTGTGAAAACTTTAAAATATCATTCTCTTTCCATTAAAAGAAACCCACTGCAGTTTAAGGATTTTCTTCAGCCCTTTTTGCTGTTTATTTAGGGCTCCTGAATAAAGCAGACTTGGCCAGGCAGATTTCCTGGTTTAAGCCTGTGACTTGATCACGAAAAAATGTCCTGTACTGACACACACTGAGCTTTCAAATACCCAGTGGCTGTGTAAAACAGTCTGCAGAACTCCAACCTGAACACAAGTGGCCAGCCACTTTTCAGTTGCTCATAAATCTCTCTGGCAGACACACTCAGAGCACTTCAACCATTACAAGTAAAAACCCCCAAAATAAACAGCAGGGTGGGATCATCAGCTTGCCTAAATTTAGGTGCCTGGGTAGCTGGCTTATTTTTTATTTGTTTACCTGAAGTTTGTTTGGGTTTTAGATTTGTTTTCTGGGTTTGGTGTTTGTGGTCTTTTTCTAATATGAGTGATGTGTGGGAGTGAAAACATTAAGTGTTTTTGTAAGTGATTGGAAAAGAGTCTCCCTTGTATGGAATACTAAGTCCTGCTCCCCTTGATGAAGTGATACCAGCTGAAGGAGTTAGAGGTAACTCCTATATTCCTTATGCAAGCAAAAGTCCAAATTAATTGGAAGTTGCCTGAGCAGGATATATGAGATGATTACCATAGCAGCTAATTCTTCAGCCACCTTTCCACTAGAAACTGAATATATTACTTTGTCATAGTTGTTAGTATTTTACCTTTGTATTACTTTTGTCTAGTTCTAGCATTTCTTTTGGCTGAGGCTTTATGGAAGTTGAGCTAAAGAAGCAACACCAACTGGTTTATTACCAAAAAAAGTGAAAAGTTCAAATAAATTCTCCTTTCCCCTCTAAGTCTTGTCTAAAACCACATGGCTTTCACTGGAAGCAGAATATAGCCTTACAATGTAAAACCCCCACCCCATCCTCCAGTGCTGTGGACATCAATTCCTACTGTAATGCTCCTTAAAATTCTGCTGAGAAAACTTCATTTATTTTCACACTACAGAACTAGAATAACTCTTGGCACCATTATCTTCCCAATCTTTCTTCAGGTCACCTACAAGAATATGTAGAAATCTGGTACACATGTTACTGTTTTAAAGCTACCTTTGCCTAACACATTTCAGAAGCTGAGTTTCCTTTTTTTCTATTTTTGATAATCATCCTAATAACTGTAAAAAAACCCCACATTAAAATGGCCTACAATATAGCCACAGTAAGTAGAAGATCTCACTGTGTTTATGCTTCCAGGCAGGAAACCAAGTTTATCTGTTGCCAGCTATAAATGACATATGGCTTTCAAAACCACAAGGTTATTAGATACATTGAAGACCTCATATTTTTATTACAAATCTGGTTACAGTTAACTGGCAAGGGTGGGTCACAATGAATCTAAATGAATCCAGCTGCTGTATCCTGGCATATTTTAGGTGGTATTGATGCACTGGCCTGGTAACCAGATGCAGAATATTTCCATTGTGATCTGTAGGAAGAAGCTGTAAAATCATCTGCAGGTTTCCCAGTTGTTGGGGTTTTTGCTTTTATTGGTGCTAGTTAGTTCCAAATTTCTTGCCTTATTTTCCTCCTCATGGGTGTGGACATAGATGCAGTTTTTTTCTCTGCATTGACATGACCTCAGCCTAACAGTGCATTATGGAAAGCTGAAAGATTTATTGGCAGCAGAGAGCCTTGCTGGAAAAAATGCTGGGTAGTGGTAATTGGAGAGTGAGTCAGTGTCTGGAGTCCAGCTGTGCTTCCTACACAAGCCTGACCAGATCTGAGTTACTCAGGTTTCTTCAACTATCTGAAACTGGCTTTTTGGTTTTGTTTTTGGTTTTGTTAAAATAAAAATCAAAGGGGTAGGATTTTTGTGTGCTGGATACATTTTAACATCTTGGGGAAGCAATTCATCATACATGTTAACCAGCACGGCCAAAAGGTGTCATGGCATCAACATCTCAAGGGGCACCAATAAGAGTTTGATATGCAATAAGTTCCATGACTAATATTGCAAAAACACCTACCTCCTGACCCTGGGAGGTAAAGTATTGCAGTTTCTTATTACATGCATTTACAGTGGTAGAAGCTTAAGAAGCATAGCATTAATTCCTGGTTAGTATTATTTTAACTAGTAAGCTGAAGTATTTTCAACCAAAATTGAAATTCTAACCTTTGAACAACACATTATTTTAAGGAAAAAGGCATTTAAATATCATTAGAGAATACTGGTAAATTTAACACTGAATTTGAAGTAAATTTTATAAAACTAAGGTCTTACAATTCCACCATTTTAATCTCTTTTACCATACTAATAAAAACAATTAGTTCTAAGTGGAACATTCCTCACAGATTTCAGCAAGAATCTCAAAGTGTTACAAAGGATAGATGTTACCTAATTGTCTTGTCAAGACTGAAAGAAATCAAATTAAAAAATAATTGTGAATCATTTACATTTTTCCATTTCTCTGCATTTTAATAATTCCTGAAAGTTAAGAAACAATNGACGGTTCAGTATCTTGGGTCCTGTACCTGTTTATATTTTGTTTCCTTTATATCTGTTATTATTATTAAAGCAGTTTTTAGTTTTTAACTTCCAATCCAGTCTCTCCTTTACCTGCTGTGTGGGGGGGGGCTGGGAGGAGCCCTTAAACCCACCACAAACAATTAAGGATTTTTTTGACATATGAGATTTGTTGATCATATTGATCATATTGATCATATTGATCATATGAGATTTTGATTGATCAATCATATGAGATTTTGATTGATTTTGATATTGATCATATGAGATTTGTTGATCATATCTCATATTGACATGAGATTTTTGACATATGAGATTTGTGAAAACAAATATTTAGAACTACAGAAACAGTACA
>VWZX01010895.1:0-22667 GCA_013399015.1 Galbula dea
TGGCTATCTCACCCAGTTGTTTGTAAAACACCTCATTGCTCATTTATAAACACTTCATTGCTGCCAGAGTTGTCAGAGTATTAATATATCCTGTACCACTTACTGGAATGCTGAATTGAGAGGCTTTTGGAAAGGTGGAAGTACAGAGAGACAGTAAATGGTCTTTCAGAGGTGCTTAATTTCTGTCATTCTAGACACAGGCCCTGTTCTTTGAAACAGCAGATGAAGTGAATTGCTAACAACAACTGGCTCTTCAGAGACCTCTCATAAGTTTCTGTGAGATCTTTTTCATATACAGTTCTCACTTATTAGCCTCAAATTAATTACTAATTAATAATGGTAAATATACATAGTCTGGTATACTTAGTGTGTTTTCTGCTGTGTGTACAAGGGCTAAGGTTGTTTCCTTCTTGCTTCTGTCATTCAGAGCTGCTTTTCCTATAGGTCCTCAATTTTATTTCCGTCAGGACCATTTTGACAAGCATCAAATATTGGACTTGTGCATGCAAATAGCTTAAAGACATGGAGACCTCATATCTCATGTTACCTAGTCTTGTAAAACTTCAGGTCCATTCTAATAGCATGCATTCTGTAGAGCTAGAACAGCATTTTTACTAGCTCTTTGACGGGTAACTCTAGACCGGTCAGCCTCACTTCCATCCCTGGAAAGGTGATGGAAGACTTTATACTTGACTCTGTCTCTAGGCATATCAAGGATAAGGGGGTCATTGGGAGCAGTCAGCATGGGTTTACCAAGGGGAAGTCGTGTTTGATCAACCTGATAGCCTTTTATGAGGACATAACCAGGTGGATAGATGAGGGTAGGGCAGGGGATGTGGTTTATCTTGATTTCAGTAAAGTGTTTGACACTGTCTCCCACAGAATCCTTGCAACAAAACTGAGCATAGACACTGTCTCCCACAGAATCCTTGCAACAAAACTGAGCAAGTGTGGTCTGGCTGTTTGGGTAGTGAGGTGGATTGTGAACTAGTTGAAGGACAGAAGTCAGAGAGTCGTGGTCAATGGGATGGAGTCTAGTTGGAGTACTGTGTCTAGTGGAGTCCCTCAGGGGTCAGTACTGGGACCAGTACTTTTCAATCTATTCATTAACGACCTGGATGAGGGAACAGAGTGCACTATCAGCAAGTTTGCTGATGACACTAAACTGGGTAGAGTGGCTGACACACCAGAGGGTTGTGCTGCCATTCACCAAGACTTAGACAGGCTGGAGAGTTGGGCAGGGAGAAATTTAANAAGGGGCTGGAACATCTTCCTTATGAGGAAAGACTGAGGGAGCTGGGTCTCTTTAGCTTGGAGAAGAGGAGGCTAAGGGGTGACCTCATCTATGCTTTTAAATATGTGAAGGGTGCGTGTCAGGAGGATGGGGTCAGGCTCTTCTCAGTGAAGCCCAGTGACAGGACAAGAGGCAATGGCTGTAAGCTGAAGCATAGGAGATTCCGTGTGAATACACGTAGGAATTTTTTCCCAGTTCAGGTGCCAGAGCACTGGCACAGACTGCCCAGAGAGGTTGTGGAGTCTCCTTCTCTGGAGATATTCAAAACCTGTCTGGAGGTGCTTCTGTGTGAGCTGGTCTAGGGAATCCTGCTGTGGCAGGGGGGTTGGACTAGATGATCTTTTGAGGTCCCTTCCAACTCCTAATATTTTGTGATTTTATGATTCTGTGATTCTGTGACATGCATTTCTACAGCAAATTACTTGTCCAACTCTGTGCACCGTGGGGATCATGTGAGCTGTGTACTTTGGCTGCTGGGATTTCTCTGTAGCTCAAAACCTAGAGTATGCCTGAGTGGTCTGTATGTTTCATGAGTCTCTTAGGAAAACAAAAGGTAGTATACTCAATATCAGCTTGAATCATTGTGCCAAAGTTTTAAGGAGCATGTAATGATCACAGCTTCTGGTAGTTTTGTGCAACCTGGGAATTCCACTTTTCTAGAACAGAGTATGAATTGACACCAGTCCTCTCATATGGCCTGCCACCATACTGCTAAGCTGTTTTCAGATTTAGTGTAGGTAATGCCAGCACATCTCATGGGAGCTTAGGTAGAGTGTAAGTACTCAATATCAGTGAATTTGCAACCAATGAATGTGTCGAATTTGAAAATGAATCAAAATACTACCACCACAGAAAAGCATTATGCTTTCTGAAACTTGATATGATTTGTATACCTTTTAAAATTCTATTTACTGGCAGTCTAAAAGTTAAAATTGAATTTGAGGATATAGTAAGAGGTATCTGGTTCTAACTGGCCAACAGGAAGGTCCTTCCATTACTTTCTTTTTTCAAAAACTGGCCCATTTTTCTAAACTAATGGAACAGGGAAGACACAAGGAATGGAGTAGACACGCCTGGTTGAATTAGGGTCAAAGAAGTTATTGCTGATCACAGTATAGATAGATAGATTGCATCTTTGGAAAGAAGTTTATAAGTGTATTAGTAGAATTATATGCCTTTAATTTAATGCTTCTCCCTCCCTCCCCCATCCGTAGTGGCCCTGTAATAATGTTTTTTGTCCTTTTCAAATTGGATGATTAAGTAATTTGGCAGTCTAGCTGGTGGCTTACACTAAGGAACAGATTGCTGGCTTTTCTTTTCTTTTTAAACCATATTGTAAAAAGTTAACATGTTACAAGGAGCAGAGCAATAAATACTGGATGAGCTGTGATTAATTTTTTCAGGATGAATTATTACCTTTTTTTGATCCTGTAGGCAAAAGATAGCTCCTAATTTTAGGCTGTTTTTTCTGTTATGAAGTCATAAATTAGCAAGTCATAAAGGTATTACATCTAATCTCTTTGGTGTATCTTTTTTAATATAATTGCAGCCGTTTCCTTAGCACAGTTGAGAAGAGCAGGCAGAAGTATAAACCAGCTTCCCTCACTGTTGAGTTTGTCCCTTTCTTTTACCGTAAGTATTACCAACAGCATGCTAAAGAACACTTGTCTTTGGAGGAGTGTACTTAGTGATTCCAAGTTCATTTGCCGTAAGAATACCTGATAGATAAAAAACCCTTACTTGCTTTCTGAGACTGAATGAAATGGGTTGCTTTGTTTGCCTGTTTTTTGCTCTGAGCATTACCATCTCACCATTCGCACTCATCTTTGAATGCCTGTTTCTTCCAGACTTTCTTTCAATGCCTGACTTAGTTTGATAGTGTTGGTTCTGCTAATTGCCAACTTTCCCATTTATTAGGGTACAAATAGTGAGTACATGTAAGACTCCTGTAGCAGTTGGAATGATAACTCGCATTAAAAATAATATTAGGAAAGTGTTGGTGCATTTTTGCCTCTTAATATGATTTAACAGCTAGAATGAAGGAAACCTGCCATCCAGCTAGCAAATTCTCCTTCAACTGCAGTTTGGGAAGCTGCTCTGTTTGTTTTCTGGTGAAGTCATTAAATACCATGATGGATACTTTGGCATTCATATGTTCTTCCCATTATAGATTAGTTGTGGGGAAAAGGAGGATTTATCTGGCGATATTCTATACTTAAATCTTGGGATGGTGGGATGCCCAGCTAGTTTGCCAGTTTAGAAACATCAAGTTTACTAGTGCGAACATAATTGGAGCAGCAGGAATATGCTGAACTAGCCCTTTTTGCGGCTATTTGTTAACTCACCTTTAATTGAAAATAAAAAGGAAGGCTCCATTCCTAGAGTAGTAGCATTTATTAGCTTGGTTTCCAAGGTTTGAATCACATACTCCTCCTCTTCCTTGAGATTCCCTCTCTATGTAAAATAGCAAGAAATTTGCTGAGCATATGCTTTAGACATTCTGCCAAGGCAGCACTAATTTGAAGCTTTTTTGGTCTACCCAGTCTAATGGTTTATGCACAGTCTGCTAGTTACTGCTCTTTTGAATTTGTCTGAAGTTCCCCAAAAGATTCAGAGGCTGTAAGTCAAGGGAATGGTGAGACTAGCAGACTCAGTGTCATCATCTAAGCTTTGTTTCCTTTGAAAACTAGATTTAAAAAACAGCTGTGCAATTTTCTTTTAAAACAGAGTTATACATTCAGTGTATAGTCAGAATCTTGCTTGCCAAGGATTGGTAATTGTCTTAAAGGTTTAATTATTATGTTAGTGAATACAAAACTATTGCATTTTCGGTTTCTTATGATTTAAAATACCAACTTTTACAAATCCAAGTTGTCATCCTTTCTGTCTCAAAAGTTATTTGAAGTTTTCTGATGGTTAATTCCAAATAAAATAATCCCTTGTGGGTTGTTGCAGCTACTTTAATTCTAGTGGTATTGCTATAGCAACAATATCCATGTTTTATATATATATAAAAGACTCAGCAATTCAGTCCATCACACAACAACTGGTGAAATACAACTTGGATACTGCCCCCACTTTAGGAGAAACCCTCAAGGCCATACAGCAGGTGAAAATCAGCAAGGCAGCTGGGGTTGATGGAATTCCACCCGAAGTCTGGAAACATGGGGGTCTTGCACTCCATGCTAAATTTCATGAATTTGTGGTGCACTGCTGGGAACTAGGCGAACTACCATCAGACCTTCATGATGCAGTCATCATCACTTTGTATAAGAAGAAAAGTACTAAATCAGACTGCTCAAATTACTGTGGTATTACTCTGCTCTCCATTGCTGGCAAAATCCTGGCAAGAATACTCCTGAACAGATTAATACCCGCTATAGCAGAAGGAATTTTACCTGAAAGTCAGTGCGGTTTCAGAGCCAACAAGAGCACCACAGACACGGTATTTGTTCTCAGACAACTGCAAGAGAAGTGCAGGGAACAGAACAAAGGTCTTTATGTAACCTTTGTCGACCTCACCAAGGCTTTCGATACTGTGAGCAGAAAAGGTCTGTGGCAGATTTTGGAGCGTTTAGGTTGTCCCCCCAAGTTCCTTAAAATGATCATCTCACTCCATGAGGATCAGCACGGCCAAGTCAGATATGGCAATGCACTTTCTGAGCCCTTTCTAATAACTAATGGTGTGAAACAAGGCTGCGTGCTAGCACCAACCCTATTCACAATCTTTTTCAGCATGATGCTCCAAAGGGCCACAGCAGACCTCCATGATCAGGACGGTATCTACATCCGATACCGTACTGATGGAAGCCTATTCAATCTAAGGAGACTGAAGGCCCACACTAAGACCTTAAATCATCTTGTCCGGGAGCTGCTCTATGCTGATGACGCCGCCCTTGTTGCACACACAGAAGCAGCTCTGCAACGTTTAACATCCTGCTTTGCAGACGCTGCCGAGCTCTTTGGGCTGGAAGTCAGCTTAAAGAAGACAGAAGTTCTCTATCAACCGGCACCTCAGGAAGTCTTCCATCATCCCCATATCACCATTGGCGAATCAGAGCTCAAATCAGTTCAGCAGTTCAATTACCTAGGTAGCATCATCTCCTCAGATGCTAAGATTGACGGAGGGATAGACAACAGGCTAGCAAAGGCATATAGTGCTTTCGGAAAGCTTCATAAAAGAGTTTGGTGAAATAAACACCTGAAGAAAAGTACAAAGATCAGAGTTTACAGAGCCATAGTGCTGTCTACTCTCTTATACGGATCAGAATCATGGGTCATCTACCGCCACCACCTGCGTCTCCTAGAACGCTTCCATCAACGCTGTCTCTGCACAATCCTCAACATCCACTGGTCAGATTATGTGACCAATACATCTGTTCTAGAACAAGCAGCAGTCACAAGTATTGAGGCCATGTTACTGAGAACACAGCTGCGATGGGCAGGGCACGTCTCACGGATGAAGGACCACCGCCTCCCTAAGATCTTGCTTTATGGTGAACTTGCCACCGGCTGCTGCAAGAGAGGTGCCCCAAAGAGAAGATACAAGGGCTCCCTGAAACAACATCTCAGCATTGGCCATATTGATCATCATAACTGGTCTACTCTGGCCTCCAAGTGGGAGGCCTGGAGACACACCATCTATAATGCTGCAGATGCTTTTGAGAAAGCACGCAGGATCACCCTTGAGGAGAAAAGACAACACAGAAAGAATCATGCCTTGCAGAATACACCATCTGAGGAGTCTTTCTGCTGTGCCTTTTGCAACTGATCATGCCTATCTCGTATTGGCCTTTTTAGCCACCAACGTGCTTGCAACAAGCGTGGGTAGAGCCCTTCCCAAATCTTCGTTCGCGAAGCCTAGCCATGATGATTACTAAGAGGAGCTTCCTAGGCTCTTTATAACTAATTTATATCAGATAGAGAAGAGATGCGGGATTATTGTCTTTAAAGAGACTACTGCTAGAAGGGTTACAGACCTGCACAGACTTCCCTGGAAAGTTTGGCTTAAAGAGAACAAGTTCACAGACTGTTTTTCTGAGCTACCTACGCTGCATGTGGCATTAGATTTTCTGTGCCAAAATTGTTGTAACCTTTTTCATGCTTGCTAACTGCTTGCATGTTAGCATGTCCTTCTATTTCTCGTTAGTATGGACAAAATGGGCTCGTTTTACATTCCGGATCAGATCAACAGTTGTTGTATCTCTGTAGTTCTGTCTGCCTGCATGAAAACTTCTCTACAAGCTGAAAGTTTGTCCCTTTGAATTCCTGACAAATGTAGTCGTATCATGTTGCTCTGTTAATGCCAGAATTGATGTGTTTGTGTCTGACTTACATAAAAAAATGGAGGTTATTATTTTATTTTTTAATTTGCCTGGTGACAGGGAGTAGAGAAGCTTTTTTTTTTAGTATTTCATTTGGTACTAGGTTTTTTGAGAGGAAAACCATGGTGTAGTTTATATGAGCAAAGTAAGGAATCCTGCTCTTTTTCATTTATTCCAATCAGAATGCTTTCAAGAAAGCGAACATCTCAAGGAAAGTCTGAAATGTTGCCTGCTACATCTCTTTGGAGCTATTGTGGCTGGGGGTCAGGTAAGGATGTTCTAAACTCGTTTTCAGCTGCTAAAGCCTCAAAATGCCTGTTCATTGTTTAGAGCTTAATAATACTCCCCAAACCATAAATGAGAAGAATTTACTGACTATGAATATATTGTCTTATGAAGTTTGGGGTCATTCTGTGCAATAATATCTAGGTAGTAGAAGCTAGGTCCTCCTTTCAAATAGCAGTATAAATTTGTTGTCTACAATAAGTACACATTCATATGAACTTAGTGTAATATTTTCATATCATAAAGAACATAAGGAAGTAGGTTTGGAGTTTTCTCCCGCAAAGATGTAAGTTTTGTATCAACACATCAAATCCATCTAGCTTACTTCCCAATGTTGGAAGTAAGGTGTTTCAGTAAGAGGCACAGGGCCTTTATAGCTTGGAAACTGTTTAAAATCTTTAAAAGAATGTGAAGAAAAGAGGATGTTCATCATCAGCAAAGCCAACATCTACTCTCTTGGCTGACTTCTGTGATGTGCTATTTCGTCTGGTCACAAACAAATGTTACTCTGATGATACAGAAGAGAGAGCATTTTGAAGGGTTGTCGGGGAGCAGCAAAGCCAGATACTGCTCCACCAGGAAAGGCAAGCTGAGATTGAATATGATGACCAGGCAGGTAGAGGCAGTTGGCCTCCCTGGCAAAAGGCGCAGTCTCACTATACCTGAACGAGGTGATCAGAGCAGGTCTGGTAGTTGTAACCAGGATCAGACAGTGCAGATAACTAGACAAGTCTGTACTGATGAAGTCTGAGATCAATCCAGGAAGTCCGATCAGCATGTTATAGTGATGGTAGCTAGGGTCAGTAGAAGTCCAGTGGTTGACAGGCCCATTCAATAGTGATGAGGAATGTCTGTGGTCAAGCTGGGCAGTCAACTCCGTGGGTCACGTTCAAGATAGTACATGGCCAGGCATGGTCATGGCTGCAGCATAGCTCAGAAAGGTAAAAGACTGAGAGCTGTAGCTTGAACGCAGCTCCCTAGAGAAGTCAGGGAGTCCCTGACAAAGCTTCTCAAAGCTCTCTATGAGTCTGGTCTCCTGTCCCGGGTTTAAGGTGGCCCTGAGCCTATGCAGTCAGACCCCCAGGAAGAGAGGTGAGGGACATGCACTTGGGGCCCAGACAGACGTTTGCTAATTATTATGTTATTTTCAAAACTTAAAGCATCATGAAACTCATGATCTAGAATGAACATTCAAGTGAAAGTTTAACTGGAATTAGCAATTTATCAAGTCTACCTTATGAGTTTTATAACATGCATTTAAATTATATTTCATTTTCTCTCTGAGCATTCTCTTTGAAAAAAAAGCCTAGTTAATTGATCAAGGGATGCGTTTCATCTGTATCCATCAATAAAATCCAAATAGAATGTTTTGAATTTATTCAGCAATTATGGGGCATTAACAGACATAATGCATGCTACATGATTCATATAACTCAGACAGAAACTCATGATTTGAAGAGCTTTGATTTTTATTTATTATTATTTTTCCTTAATCACTTTTTCCCCCCTGGGTTTCAGAGGAATGCTCTTCAAGCAGTATCTCCTGCCACCATGGAAGTCTTGATGCGTGTTTTAGCAGACTGTGATAGCTGGGATGACAGGAACCCTGAAGAAGTGAGTAGGAAGGCAGAACTAACTCTGAAGTGCCTGACAGAAGTTGTCCATATTCTTCTAAGCAGCAGTTCTGACCAGCGGCAAGTGGAGACAAGTACAATATTGGAGAACTATTTCAAATTGCTTAATTCTGACCATTCAGCTTTACCTAATTCAAGGCAATGCAGGCAGTGGGAGAGCAGATTCATAGCACTACAGATCCAAATGCTGAGTGAGTACCCAATTGTGCAATTCCTTTAAATATCTATTGTTATATCCCTGAAGCAAGTGATAATTGAACCATTATAGTAGTATAACAGTGTTCTACCAAAAAGTGATTATTTGCCTAAGCAATTGAAAAATTCTGAATGTTTCTTCATTGACTTTACTTCCGCTGTATTCCTGTTTAAGCATTCTCTACTAAAATAACCCAGAAGAAACCATATTGGATTGCTAACATTTAACCAGAGCATCAAGGTTCATGGGCTGCCAGTCTCTGTTAAAGAAAAAAAACCTGTTGCAAGGCAACAGCTGATGCTCATCAGCATCTCATTAATTGCAGAATAAGATGGCTCTGTAATAAGATCTCCATGTGGTGGCTCTGATAGTTCATTTTCCAAATGGTGTTAATTGTAAACATTGGCCAGAAGCTGTGGTCTGAAGAGACTGGGTTTAAGTCTTTGGATAAGAAGTCAGGATTTAGAGTTTCTTCCACTTTGATGTTTAGAATGGGAAATAGAAGTATTTCTTTTCCCAAACTTCCAAGAAAACTGAGAAATAGTATGGTGAAGAATGCTTACAGTATAACACTGATGTTGAATGAAGAGTAATTACTTGGTGAGGAAACAAGTGTTCGTGTGCTTTAAATAAAAGGCATGCTACTTATCTACTCACAGATGGCAATGACTTTAACCAAAGCCTGAACACAATCAAACATATTTGGTGGCTAAATTTTACTCCAGATGTAGTAGGTTATGTGATAATTTTGACAGCATCAGAATGTTTAGCTTTAGGCCTAGTGCTCTGTGCTTAAAACAGACATCATTCTTGAGCAAAGAATTTGCAGCACATAGTCTGTTGAGTAGTTTTTTCACCATGTTTATTATGTGACGTGCAGAAAAAATACTTGGATTTGGGAAGTGTTTTGTCTTTGATGCCAGTTCTGTTCTACTTTTATAGATGCCATCACAGCCATGCTAGACTGCACAGATAGGCCTGTTCTGCAGGCAGTTTTCCTTAACAGTAACTGTTTTGAGCATCTCATTCGACTGTTGCAGAACTGCAAGGTAAATTTTCCCTTATCAGCGTAATTGAAACAAAAGCTGTCTCATAGTATTACAAGTATATTAGTTACCTTTCTATTGTCCTTTGGAATCAGATGGATTTTTATAGTGTCTACATACTAGAAGTAAAACTTTGGATTGGTTAGAGCCACTAATGCCATGAAAGATCACAAAGATCCAGGTTGCTCTAAAATCTTTGAAGTAGAGGTGTTTCCTGTCTGTCTTGAGATTAAAGAAACTAATGCTTATTTTGAGTCCTGTGCAAAATACCTTTGCAGACCCCACTTGGTCTCTAAAATCTATTTAGGTTTTTACTGGAAACAATCCCTTCCTCTCCCTCCTTTTTTTTTTTTTTTTTTTTTAATATTCTGTCACTGTTTTGCTAGGAAGTTACAAATGCTGCCAGATGGAGGTCTGAGTTCTAATTTCAGAGGTGTATTTTTCCATTTAAAAAAACCTTACTAGTACGCCTGTAATTGTTTCAAAATATTTAAGTTTTATGTAGCTGGCATAAAACATGAGTTCAAACTGCTACAAATGTTGTTTGATTGTTCTTCTCCTACTGCATAGAATTTACTGTTTACATACATTTTGTGTTTTCATCTTAATCCCAGATGGTCATAATTTGCAAGCTAGTGTCTTCAACTAATTGCTTTGTACATTTCATTTTTCTCTGTGCAAAAGAATGTTGTAGATACAATGTAACTCTGTGGAATATTTTATGTATGTTTTTGTGATGTGTTAGTGGCATAGCTATTTTGAGCTCTTCTAATGCTAGATAACGTAAAGCTAGCTACAGTATACAATTTGATTCAGATCCATTAAGATTTTGGATCAGAACATATTTTAGTGCAGCGATATATTAAAAATAAATGTTTGGATTATGTCTGAACTATAGTTATGATCAGTGACAGAATGCCAACTGACTTGAAATGTTTTGAATAGTGTTTGCATGGGTTTTTTTCTCTCCTCCTGAAAACACGTTGTTTGACCTTCCCATTCTCCTCTGTTTGGGAATCTGTGCCTATTTTTGTACTGACCTTGTACTCTATAAGCAATTTCTTTTTTGGTTTCTTAAATCATCAAGCAGTATGATGTTTACCTGTTCATGGAGACTCAAGCGATGTTCCTGCTGTCATATAAACAAATGGAGAAATTTAAGACAGCAGAATCAGCTGCTCTATTTTTGCAGCTTGCTCCTTTTTCTTTTTATTTTGCCTGTGTGTGTGTCATAAGATACGCTCTCTAAGGGAGTTTTGCCTGTTACACACTAATAAATATTACTGTGATGAATTGGATAGCAGTGCTCTCAGTTTGCTACATAGTGGATTTTTTTAACCTTTCACAGTCAAAATATCCCCAAGTATGAGAAGTGGGGAGAGTGTGGAGGCTGGAAAGATCTTGTGTATTTATATTTTCCAATATAATCTATCTCTGTTCTCTTTCAAAGGTAAATGATGAATTAAGCTGTGGCATTAGGATTTCTCAGTATTAGGTGGGAGTAGACGCCCTATTTCTAGATCTTTCTTCTTTACTTTTGAAAATGTTTGTACTGGATTCACTAGCAAGCTGTGTAAATTTTGTTCTGCAGCCTGCAGGTAGTGGGAGAATCCATACACATAACTGAAACTTGGGAAGCTGTGGGATCTGCAACAAACTTTTAAGTGCAAAAAATTTTCTTGGAAAGGAGGAGTAAAGAAAATCCATACCACTCTTTCTGCTGTAGATATCCCAAATAGCTTTGGGTATTGGCCATACTTCTAGTCATACTTGCTAGTCATTTGCAGTTCGACAGTCTTCTAAACTTTCAATCTTTTTTCCTGTTGGTAGGTTTTTAGGCTTACGGGTAAACTGGCTTCCCCTAACTATGCTCTAGGCTTAGAGATCTGCACAAAAGCTTTTCAGAACTACTTGGTTATGTTTTGATGATCTGGATGTTGAATTTTGCCTGCAGCATCTGAAAAGAGGGACTCTACAGGTGTCAGGAGGTGCTTGTTCTATACTGAGAGTCATTTAACAAGCTACTTTGTCGCTCCTGAATCTTTTCTCGTCTATTAAACTCTCTTAGAGGTCAGACTTTGAGCAAATCACAAGAGGCACTAGCAGAATGCCTGGTTTAAAGAAAAAGTAATCTGAATAGTTTTTAAATGGAAGAATTAAAACCATGTGGACATTAGCATGAAAATCTGGTTTTCCATTTTACATGTCTTTTCAGAATCCAAGTAACCCATATGAAAAATTTGATGTTTTTTCTTTTTTGCATGTCTGCATTTGCTTCTGTTTAATGTTCTTATTTACACTTGCTCACGTTATTAACGCTCTGAGGCATATTCTAGTTACTATGCGGTGTTAAGTGCTCTTGACTGTGGTGTACCTTTCAAAATGACTTTGTGTTTCTGTAACTACTAGGTACTTTCATATTTCTGTAAGTCAAAGTAATATCCTGACTGTTGTCCTCTTGTTTGCCCTAATTTGTGGAAGTTGATTCTCAGGTTGTTCCTCTTCAGAGAGACTACCTAGCAGATAATGGAGCAAAATGTCTGAGGGAGGAAAAAAATGACAAATGCTTAGTTTTTACCCAGTAAAGGAGGGTGGTGGTGGGTTTTATTGTGGTTCTTTGTTTGTTTATTTGTTTGGTATATTTTTTAAGGGACTTTAAAACCATTTTGATCATCTCAAAAGAATCTAAAACAAAAATAAGATAATTAAATAATTTTAGTCCTGATGAGTTTACAGCTAAACTTTAGTTAGTAACAGTGCTTTATAGTGAGCTTTAAACCTGCCAATTCAGTAGTCTCACTAGGAATCTGTCAACTACAGACAGAGCGTTTTTTGTTTAGGTGAAGATGTAGTATAGGTTTGATTTAAAGCTGTTTACAACCTGTCTGATTCTTTGGATGATGACAGAGATATTTTACCCTTTTTCTTGTCCTAAAGACCATGTACCCCAGAAATTCTGCTGCCATCTCTATTTGAATAACAAAATATTCTGTCTAGGTATCTTCAGTCTTTCACCTAGGATGAAACATAAGTAGAAAATGGTGAAGCATCTGTATCCGTTTCTTCACTAATACTCCACTGTTGTCTGTATTTTTTACGAGTAAATTTTTGGAACCTCCTCTTATGTAGCAAATTTTAAATGAAATCATAGTTGCTAAGCTGGTGACCAGTATAAATTCCAGACAGATCTATTTCCTTGTCTTAGCAATTACATTTCATAGATTCATTTAATGTGGGGGGGGATAAGGGGGGGAAGCAATTATTATTTAGCAAAAATATACTGTAATTTTCAGTGCTGTAAGAATTAGCAGAAGACTAATGTTAATGGAGGATTGTGCCTCACCCATGTCAGAGGGGTTTTTTTATGTGAAATACAAATCCAAGGCAGCCTTCACAGGTTTGGCTGCAGGTAACTGTTTAATGCAATTATTTCCATTATTCTTGTCTCTGTTTCTAACAGCTGTTTTTAAATGCTAACAATAAAGTGGCAGACAAGAGTGAGAAAGACCTTGCCAACAAATTATTGACAGAAATGAATGAGGACCAGGTACCTACCTAACCTGTATTTTGCTTCAGTTGAAGTCAAGACACAATCACGGGAAAATTGATTCCTGTGCTTCACCTTCACCATCCTCTTTAAGCTTTCCTCAGCCAGATGAACTGTGTTGCTGCACACATCAGTATTTCCTGTCTCTGGAAAATACTTTTTCTGAATAACAGATTTAATACAACCTCAGTTTTATTCATTACTTCAAATTGCAGATATATGCAATATATTGACCCTCAGTTATCTTCTTTTAAGGAAAAGGTGAAGTACATGAATGGAATCCAAATAAATTCTATCAACCTGGTGGTGATTTTTCTCCCCCACCCTTTCCTCTTTTTTGCTTCTTTGTCTCAGCACTGTGGTGTTTTGGATTCGGGGGCTTTGTTTGTGGATCTGAATGATTGTATCTGATGTTCTGATTCTTTGCTTGTCATTGAGAACAGATATTCACAAAACAATGGACAGGCTGAATCAGGGAGGTAGGAATAGGCTGTTGCTTTAATTTTCCCAAAATAGTGTGCAAAGTTTCAAATGCAAATTGCTGTTGTATTAATTTTGTAGTAGAATGATTTGTTTGATTAAATATGTAAAGAAATGCTAAATACATAGTATGGTAATCTACAAATTGTGATTCTAACTAATAGCTTTGGCTGGTTTTAGAAACTCAATGCGACACTCTTAACTGCATGTACATGTTTCTTCATGTCTAACAGTCTTCTGATTCTTTACACTTCATTTTCAAAACACATCTGATAGGCATATATTTCAGAGATGATGGAACAGAGTATATTTGCTTGCACAGTTTTGCTGATTAGGTTTACTGATGGATGCAAAATAGTGCTCCAATGTTTTGTCCTGAAAACCACCACAGAAATATTAGTATAAACAAGAATTAGGAAAAGAAATCTCAAAAGATGACTTCAATTGGAAAAAGGTGTCGATCAATGTGATGAGGCTACGGGTGAGGCAGTCACTTTAATGTGCTGATGTGACTTATCTCTTATAATTTGTATGTGTGTGTTGCATTGGCATATAGAGACTTGGGTGGAAAACCACACACTTTACGTGAACTGCGGGTGCCTGATTTGTCCAGCAGCGCACACACATTCTGCAATGCACTGAAACATACTGTTTCCTAATCTTTTTTTCCTCCCTCCCTCTTGAGGTTGTCCATTAGCAGCATGAGGAAAACCTGTTTGTTCATCAGAATATTTGAAATGCAATGTGTGTCGTGAATGCTTCTTTCCTCTTGAAGTGTGTGGCTAGTTGTCTACTGTTACATAATTCCTTGGAGGCCATGGGGTTACGAAGTCTTGACTGGTATGGAGATGAATTTTGAGGCATGTTAGCAAACTCTATACTCTGCCCTCCTGCCAGGAGGGAAAATAAGCTTTTGGAGCTGAACTGTCTTTGTACATTTGTATATAACTTTTGTACCTGCTACTTTCAGGTGTTTCAGGGACACCTGGACTGCTTGGCAGTATCAACCATTCAAGCTCTCACAGCAGTAATGCACAAGTCTCCAGCTGCTAAGGTAACAGTATATGTGCAGGGGTCTGTTTGCAGTAGCCTGCTTGATCTTGTTTTCAGTTACTGTTTTTATCAGAATATCTTGATGAATATTGGTAATGAAGATGAACAGATTGTGGTCATGCATTTCTGCCAGATAGGAATAGCTGATTAGCATCCCTTATCCATTTATATATGTCTAATGGCTGGACACTGAGACATCTTTCAAAACTGAAAGATCAGTGTATTAATGACGTTGGAACCATTGTAAAGGAGGTACATCGTTCCTTGTCCCGTGAATGTGTGGAGTAGAATTAATGGGTATTTGCAGGAATTTTCAGGGAGGAGTTTGTGTTGTGTTTTAATCATGGCTTTGAACTATCCCAGGACAGTGTTGCTGTCCAGACAGTGGTCTTGCTCATTCCCCTGCCCTTCCTTTGCAGTTATTCTTGTGGTTTGATAAACTTAATAGATTGTGGTTAGTTTTGAATCTGACTGAAAGCTGAGCCCACAGAAAAATAGTGTATTTTGCTGAGTTCATTAAATTCACTCCCTTGTTGAATGATTCCCTAGTCTTGGCACAGGGAGTGGTATATATCTGTATAGTGGAGGCTAAGGGAAGAGTGGAAGGCATCTGATTTTTATCATAGAATCATAGAATTGTCAGAGTTGGAAGGGACCTCAAAGATCATCTAGCTTCATCCCCCCTGCCTGGCAGGGACACCATCCACTAAATCAGGTTGCCCAGGACCCCATCCATCCTTGTCTTAAAAGCTTCCAGGGATGAGGCTTCCACAACCTCTTTGGGCAACCTGTTCCATTGTCTAACCACCCTCATAGTGAAGAACTTCTTCCTAATATCCAATGTAAATCTACCCTCCTCTTGCTTACACCCATTTCCCCTGGTTCTATCCCTGTCTGACCTCTAAAAAGGCCCTCACCAGCTTTCTTGTAGGCCCCCTTCAAATACTGGAAAGCCACAAGAAGGTCTCCTCGGAGCCTTCTCCTCTGCAGACTGAACAACCCCAACTCTGTCAGTCTGTCCTCATAGGAGAGGTGCTCCAGTCCTCTGATCATTCTTGTGGCCCTTCTCTGGTCTTGCTCCAGCACCCCCATGTCCCTCTTGGAATAGGGGCTCCAGCACTGGACGCAGTATTCCAGGTGGGGTCTCACGACTACTTGCAGTACAGTCTGAGTGAGAAACAACAAGGTCAGTTATGGTCTTTCAGAGCATTACTCAGAGTGCTTATTTCTACACTGATTTTGGAAAGCATGAGAAGAGTTGTATGTTGGAGGTGGGGACAGGCGGTGATTCAGAAAGGGTCAGCAAAGTTTTAAATTGTACTTCCACTGCAACTTTTATTTTTTCTTTCCATATTTACCTAAGCAATCACTTCACTTCTGCTGACAGATTCATCCTTTACTTAAGAAAAAAAAAAAAGTAGTCTTGATTTCAGTGGAGAATGCAGCCAGGAGAAGAGTATCCATTCTTTATAATGTGCTGGATGTTTACCAACTAAAACCATAAGTGCATGCCACAGTTTGGATTTTGCTGATTGATTCCTTTTTGTCTTCCTGTAAAATCAATTAGTTTTCAGAAAAACATCCTTGGAACACTGTTCTAATTTTTGAAATATTTAGGTTTTTCACCAAGCTGGTCAAGGAAAATCTTTCACTCAAAAATTAGTATCTGAATATTTGTAACACTCAATGTAATAGTTTCATGCTATAATTTACATTAAAAAGTGAAGCTGTTAGTAGTTTGTGATAGAACTAACATTTTGATTATACCAAAGCAATTGTATTTGCGTATAGGTAATTAATAATATATAACTTTGGTCTTTTATTTATCTGCTTGCCGTAGTGAGATCCTTCTCGTCTGCAGCATGCTAGACGTAGCACAATGGACATATCAAGAAGAGGTTTCTAGCAAAACATTATTCTTCCCTTCTACTTAATTTGTGTCTAATAATGTATTATGTTAGAACCTGATGCAGTAGATGAGCAATTTTTGTCCATTTTATTTGTTAGTGAGACTGGGATTTTTGTCCTCAGGAGGTCTTCAAGGAGAGGATTGGTTATGCACACATGTATGAGGTACTAAAATCACTGGGTCAACCCTCACGGGAATTGCTGGAAGAACTCATGAATATGGTGAGATGTGCTTGCTTTGAATGCTAAAATGCTTGCATCTTTTCCACAGTACTACTAGCCCTATTTTACTGTATTTCATGTCTGAGTTCTCTGTTGTTTTTCAGGCTGTTGAAGGCGACCACATGGCTGTTGGGATACTAGGCATTAGTAACGTTCAGCCCTTATTGCTACTTATCCAGTGGCTTCCAGAGCTAGAATCACATGACCTACAAATTTTTATCTCAAATTGGTTGAGACTAATCTGCTGCATTAATAGACAGAGCCGTGCCACATGTGTCAATGCGAACATGGTCATCCGTATCATTGAAACGCTAAATTACCACTCCGCGCTCCATTGTTCTTGTGCAGAGAACCTGATTGCTCTTTTGGGCTCTCTGGGGAGCCAGTCAATGGGCTCAGAAGAACTTCTTCAGCTAATACGACTCCTGAGGACTGAGGAACCAAAACAAGCTCACCCTTACGTTGTTCCAGTGATGCGAGCAATTCTAGCAATGGCCCGAAAGCAGGGCATGGTTAGTGCCTTGCAGTATTTCAACTTGTACCACAGCATGGCTGGAATTGCTGTTCCATCAATTCACAAGTGGCCAGGCTCTGCGTTTTCTTTCAACGCTTGGCTCTGCCTTGACCAGGACCGAGTGGACCCTAGCAGGACTAGCAAAAGTGGCAAGAGGAAGCAACTCTATAGGTATAGTTACTGTAACTTCTTCAATGGCAAAAATCTGGGTTGTCTGTTCTCTGTGGCATGGCGTTGTACCCTATGATGTGTGGTACTTCTGCTTGTCTTCACAGAATATGATATATGGTGCTTAGTGTGTGAAAGGGAGCGGTTTCATCTGTCACCAGAGCTAGGCTGTGTTACAGATATAACCATGTAGTTTCTCAGTTGTAATGCTTTATTGTCTAGACTTTCACTATCCATAACTCAAAACTGTAAGGTTCATAGGTTAAACAAACATACCAACACTAAAAAAAAAGTCAACCTCCTCCGCTTTCCAAACCCCGCTCTAAATACAACATCCTTCCCACTGTTTCCTGTAAAGGTAATGAAATCTGTTTTCTACATGAGAACACAATGAAAAGGGACACCTTCATTTGCTTAAATAGTAGACATTGACATGTATGGTTCTTGGTGTAATTTAAACACTCTGGGTACTAACATGCAGCAGCAAACAAAATGCAGAATGGGGAAATCCTAGTTGAAAAATCTCTTGCTCCTTTCAGGCCATTTTGCTGCACTGCAGTTTCAGGGGAAGGTGTGAAGTTCTAGTCATAACAGTATTAGTATTTTCCAAATCCCTGTGCATTACAGTGTTACTTCTGTTTACTAATAACCATGGTGGCAGATGGAGACCTTTTGGATTCCTGTGGGTGCCCTGGGTATTTGTACAATGCTTGTTTCCATAGTTTGCCAGTGTGTCCCACTAAATATCTTAAGTAGACTGTAGTAGTAGAAAACTAGGGTGAAATTTCACTGAAAAGTAAAAAAGCTGCGATTGGCCAAGCTGTTGTTTTCCAATCTGTTGTTTTCCAATCCAATCTGACTGTTTTCCTATCATTTTACATAAAAATTTGAAGATCTTTTTCTATTTCTGTGAAGCTAAAACAGCAATGTATTGAAATTCATACCAAAAAAAGAGTAAATCTTTTTAAAATTCCAGTTCTAGCTTGAAATGTTAAGCACATGACTGAATTAAAATAATTTAAAAAAAAATTCATCATGGTCTAGTTGCTGTGGTTTACAGTGTTTAATTGTAAGACAGCTCTATAATTTTCATGTTCTCTTGTATTTGTGTTTTATACTGATCGATGCAGATATTTTATAATGCAGTAGTTAATGCATCCACTTGGAATAATGGTGCCTAAAGATGCCTAGCAGATTTTGTTAGCAGATCACAATTTATGTATAATTTTTTGTATTCAAGTGCTTAAAACATGAAAGTTTTCTCAAGGCAAAACTGTGCTTGCAGGACGTTTATAGATAGCTGCTTACACCTGATTTTCTTCATTCTATAAGTGAAATAAGATACATAAGAATGGCTGCATTTGCATTTTGCAGTAAAGTAAGGTTCTTGCTGATAGATAATCACAGATAAAGAAACGTCGGTGACGCTTGTCTCATCAAACAGTTGTAATGCAGATTTGTCTATAAAATTAAAGATTGAACTTTCTGCATTTTCTAGAACAGTTATTCCATGTACTCTCCTGCTCTTGAAATAAAATGTCTGTATACAATGCTATGATGCGAAACAAGGGAAATGGAGAAAGCCTATTTACTAAATATAACAGTAATGCCATGAATCTGTGTGCGGTATTGGCAGCTTCACCAGGGACTGATGGACACAATTTAGTTGATAGAATACAGCACAGGTTGCAGACTGGTCTCTATTACAATGTTGTAGCTTCCAGAGACTGCAGTGGGCAGGACGTTGTGCAGAACCAGCTTAAGCTGTGTGAGTCAAACTGAAGCATTGCTTTTTGAAACCAAAGTTATATTTTCATATAGACGGTGGATGGCTAGAAGCTGCTTTGAGAGCATTGTGGCCTGTGTGTCCTGTGCCTTGGGTTCCTGTCCATGAAGCAGTTTTTTATCTTGGGTTTTTTGGAACAAGAGTAACAGCCAGTCAGATAGTAAATATTGTACCAGCAACAAATGGCTTAAGTTGATTCTCTTCTCAATGAATGCACTGTTAGTGATTTCTAATAGCTTTGGTGAAGTTAAGTCCTTGATTCTGTGCTCTGTTGTCTTTTCTGTAGCTTCTTTACAGGAAGTGGTACAGGTTTTGAAGCATTTATTACATGCAGTGGAGTACTGGTGGTTGCAGTTTGCACTAAGAGGGAATATGCAACAGTGATGCTGCCTGACCATTGTTTTTTTGACTCTCTTTGGGTAAGATTTGTTGCTAAAAAACACTTGATAGTACTGTTAGCTCAGCAGTCAAAGTTCACTTTTTTGGTTGTTTTAGAAATGATCTGTTTTATCGTGTTCATAAGAACGGATCTAATAATGCAAACAATTTCCATGTAGATTAGTGATTGAGGTAAATTATGCTTATGTTACTTGGCACTCATTATTTGTTATGGCTGGTTACAGCACTGTGCTTAGAGATTAGGGTTTTTTGTATTAAATTATAACAAGCACAGATGGCTGTGGTGCTATGTGAATGAACGAAATGTGCTCCTGCTTCTGCCTTACCCCTTTCTATTCCCGTACTTAAGGATTGATGCACGTTATCTTGAAAGGGCTGTATCTTTTTCCCTTCAAAAACCCATTTACATCTAAACTACTTGAAAATGGAAGCAGTTGATGGGTGGTCTTATCTTGTTGGTACTTTGGATTTATTTTCTTACGTGATTAATTCACCAGAGTAGTCAAGATGATGTTAAATATTTCCATACAGTCATTTCACTGCTTTTTAACAATAACTTTATTATTTTGTATTGCTTAACCAGCACAACATAACTATTGTTCACATGCCTGGAAAGAGGCCCTTTGGTCAGAGCCTTGTGTACATATATGTCAATGGACAGCAGAAGGTCTCCGCCCCACTTCGGTTTCCTGCCATGAATGAAGTAAGTTCACCTTCTGAGTCATGCCTGGGTTGTGATGAGCTCTGACAGAACACCGAGAACATAGTAGGCTTTTGAGTTTAAGGTAGCTTTGTCTATTGCTAATAAACTTTGTTCCTCTTCGCACAGTGTCCAGAGTATCAATTTAGAGTATAACCATTAAAGCTTATTTAATCATCTCAGTTTAAAAGAAAAACAAAGAGCCTCCCCAGGTTGCCTCAAAATAACATGAGCATACTGAGGTAATTTTCTGCCAGTAGGATTGGTGTGACAGTACTCAATAAGGAACATTCCGTGTTGTCCTCAGCAGTAACTTTACTTGCATTTTCTGTATGTTCCCTTAATGTGCTAATTGTACACCTGCTTTCTTAGCTGGATAAGCAGTTTACACACAGTTAATCTAACCTCTTCAAATGTGTACATGTTTAGCCTAAAAAAACCAAACTTGCCATCAGAATGAGTGCAGTCATGTTTGGTTTTCTTTGTAAGCATTGTCCATTCTCTTTGTGGAGCAAATCCATTTTAAACTCAGCTACAACACTGAATGTTTTCCCCTCTTTTGTACATGCCAATTTGATACTTGTTGAATATGTTGAGCAAACAATTAAATTGGACACAGTCATAGTAAAATCAATATAACACTTATAAAATGAGAGTAAATATGATTTCCATTGTGAGATAAAACTCTGTATTTTGGCCTATGTGTAGAATAAGCACTGCAAACATCAAGATAGCTCGAAGTAGGGCAAGTAAGCTTCCAGTGAGAACATCTATTTGAGTGGCATAACTCAAATTATGGAGTCATGTACAGTGTAGAAGAAATGTGCAGTAGCAGATATGCTGGGCTAGTATTTTGGAATATAATCCAGAAGAAGAGGACTGTTTCCTAGGGTATCTGGAGCACCATCCTTCCTGGCTCTGCTGCTGCCAAAGGTCACAGAACAGTTGAGGTGACCAAATTGTCCTTGGAGAAGGAGCACTCTGCTTTTGTGGAAAGCATATGATCTTTTGTTTGCTTACTGTGCTGGATTACTTCTTTTCCAGAGTGTATTAGAACTTGTTGCTCTTGGTTTAATTTATTTAGTTGTAAGTTTGCCAGTCTTTGTATTTACTTTGTAAACTGTGAAATAAGTAGGTTAGATTTACAGAATGTGTTTTGTTTTCTTTCTTCCATGCATGACTTTCAAGTCTTTTACTTCTTGCTGCATTGGTTCAGCTGGTCAAAGAACAACTACTCCTCCTCCATCTCAGATACCAGATCCGCCTTTTTCCTCCCCTGTTATGCCTCATCGGACATCACTTGGGGGCATTCTCTCTACAGGAAGTTGGGGTGGGATACTTGGGAAACCAGAGCTCGTCACCAAGATGATCTCAGCAGGGACTCAGGACAGTGAGTGGGGATGTCCAACATCTTTGGAAGGCCAACTTGGATCAGTTATAGTCTTTCATGAAGCATTGCAGCCTCCTCAGGTGAAAGCGTTATATTTAGCAGGTAAGTGATGATTGTACTGGTTTTAGTGGAATGAAAGGAATGAGTTCTGGACAAAATGGCTTTACACAGACACATAATGAAGAAGTCCAGTCTTCTAAAAGGGCAAGAAGGAGGAGCAGGGTAACTATAGACCGGTCAGCCTCACCTCCATCCCTGGGAAGGTGATGGAACACTTTATACATGACCCTGTCTCTAGGCATATCAAGGATAAGGGGGTCAGCAGTCAGCATAGCTTTACCAAGCAGAAGTCATGTTTGACCGACCTGATAGCCTTTATGAGGACATAACCAGGTGGATAGATGAGGGTAGGGCAGGGGATGTGGTTTATCTTGATTTCAGTAAAGCATTTGA
Organism: Galbula dea; assembly: GCA_013399015.1. Lineage (NCBI taxonomy): Eukaryota > Metazoa > Chordata > Aves > Piciformes > Galbulidae > Galbula > Galbula dea. The sequence goes on from VWZX01010895.1 coordinate 22,400, forward strand.
CACTGTCTTCCACAGCATCCTTGCAGCTAAAGTGAGGAAGTGTGGTCTGGCTGATTGGGTAGTGAGGTGGATTGTGAACTAGTTGAAGGACAGAAGTCAGAGAGTCGTGGTCAATGGGATGGAGGCTAGTTGGAGGCCTGTGTCTAGTGGAGTCCCTGAGGGGTCAGTACTGGAATTAGTACTTTTCAGTCAGCCTTGGTCATACTGATCATCATAACTGGTCTACTCTGGCCTCCAATCGGGAGGCCTGGAGACACACCATCTATAA